>JAQIWU010000144.1:0-36116 GCA_034696445.1 Isotomiella minor
CATCTTTGTCTAATATCAAAAATGATTCGCCTTCATCCTACATAAACATCTCTATATGTTGGACAGCTTGAGTTATGCAGAATCCTACAAATATTCCAACGTGTCCCTGTGATAGATCATCTCAATCCACGTTGAGGGGGAGTAAGGGTTAAAGTTCAGGAACTCTGGCCTTATGTCATGTCCAGTAGTTGACTGAACTTTGGAGTAGAAACTGTCCCGGAACAGAGAAAACGTGAATGCTGCATACAGCCAGAATCCTATTATCAGGGTAGGTAGTGCCACACTGGAGGCAGAAACGTCGCACCATTTTTCTACTGCTTGGCTGAAGACCATAGTCGCCACGAAGAGTTGATTCGCCAACACCGCCATCAGTAAGCCTATGACAAGGATGCAGAACAGGGAGCTTAGAATGGCTGTTCCAATGTCGTCTTCATCAGCAAAATCCACATCCCCACGCATCTTGTCGTTTTGATTGGGCATCGTAGGCAGAGGTTTGGAGTTTTCTCATGTTGCCCCCACCCGATTTCCATTTCATATCTCTTCTATCACAGTTGCTAGACATTTTTCTCGTTGTTGGGAAAATATTGCTGACTTTCACTTCCACTTTCTCCACTTTCATCCCCCATCCATCAGAGATTCCACCCTTGCTTCCAACTTTCACCCAAGCAAGCCAAGTTATATCGATAAATTCCAAAATTCCATTCGTGTCATTTACTTTACTTTAAGTCTCAATGTTTAATTCATAAGTCCACAATGAATAACAATCAGAGAAACCTTGGTCCTTTAAAGGCACTGCGGAAATCGGATAGTTTGACAGTTGTAAAGAAGGAGTCGCATTTAATAGCGAAGAACCCTACAAGGTTTCTACAAAATTTCGTCAATAGGAAGGCCTCCCCATCCCTTACGGACACTTCATCCCTGAACGCTGCAATTGAATTTTATGACGAGGAAGGCCTCAATGCATCTCTGACTGACAAGGTTTGCAAAGAAGCATGGATTCATTTATATTCGTTTTAAATGGTGTTGGACCTGCTTGCGTGTGTAGGTAAAGGACATTATAGGAAAATCGAAGCTGTCCAAGACTCGTACTTTCCTCCTTGGGATGAGCTCCAATGAGTCCCTCAACAGCAATTTGCTTGGGAAGGCAAAAAGAAGTGCAGGTAGACCAAAGTCCTTTCAACCACGATGATGATGAATGACAATATTTGCATGGGGCTTTAGGATCACTCTCGACTGTTCCATCAACTTTATCCATAGGAAGGCCAAGAGAAAGTGCTCGATCCTTCTCTGCCACACCGAGAACACCAATTAAAGGAGCTACTTTGGTTGGACGAAGTAGCCGAAGTGCTCACTCCTTCCTTCCATCGCCAGTATCCTCACCTCATTTAAGGGACGCTGGAGGGAGTAAAATGTTGTTGACTGCTGCTTCGTCGGATGAAAATGAGACGATGGGGTACTACAACAGAAAATTGGACAGGACCAATCCAGATGCTATTAAGGAGGCTATTGATGACTTTACGGATCGAGTGCGGAATGCAGACATAGATAACATCATTGTATGGATTAATACGTAAGTAAGTTGACCAATGAGTCTTAAGGGGTAACGTGACACGGCTCGTTTCATGAAAATGATTGAGTATAATTTCTTGCAATTGAAAGCGTAATCAATTTATTTTGATTTGACCATAGTCTCAAAAAAGTCTGATAATCAATTCGGTAGGTATTCTTTGATAAATGGTTTTGTAAGCAAATTGAGTGAGGACTAGGTTTTTAAATAAGCAGTGAAATGACTTTAGAACTCAATTGTGTAGAAATTAGAAACTGCATGAGGTACAAATTTTAAAAAAGAACATAAATTAGACAGTTGTTGGGTTGTGGCACCTATTTGTAGTACGACAGTCCATAACCAATGCCACCAGGGTACCCCGCATAACCTCCATAGCCTCCGTATCCGCCATATCCTCCTCCATAACCTCCATACCCACCGTAGCCTAAAAGTGCAAAAAATATCTTGGATTGTATACTGTTGAGGCATTATGCGACTTTGTCACTGTTTCTTCAAGTTTACCTCCATACCCACCATAACCTGAAACAACAGATTCAAGATACTATTAGACGGGTTTCTCAGATAAATTGGTGAAAACTATTTGCAGATTAGACATAATTCCTACCTCCATATCCTCCGTATCCTCCATAACCGCCATACCCACCATACAAATGAGGTCCTCCTATACATTTTTAAAAATCCTGTGGTCACAAAAGAAAATGCAGCGAGTTCTATTTTTACCGTAGCCGAAGTATGCAGATCCAGAGGTCTGCAGGTCAGATTTCTTTTCACCCTCCTTCACTGGCACCTCTGCAGCCAAGGCACCCACCACAATCCCCAAAAGGATGAAGCACTACGGTGATAAGAAAAACCAAAATTTTGAATTTCACAAACACAATAATTGGTTCTTATGGTAACCAGTGTAAAGCTCACCAAGAATTTTGCCATCGTGATAGATTGATAACGGTCACAAAGAGAATTATGATCTGTGGCTTAGGTTTAAAATGTTACTAAAGGGTCGAAGGTGGCAAAGATGCTTTTATATACCGTGACTTTTATTTACCTAATGTACAAAAAATTGGTCAGACAAGGTGTAGGTGGGGTGACGTATAATTATTGCTAACTGCGACTTAGGATTGCATGATGTTGCCTTAGCCATTAACCGTACACATTATCATAGTACATGCGTGACGAGACCCTTCTGGTTATTCAGCGGAAGGGCTATGGCATGGCTGTTTGTTACGGTTTAGTGCCCTGTTCTGTAGTAGGAATTGGCAAGGTCCTCCATCTTTGGCCTTTACGTATTTCCAGCAGCATAGCAGCAAGTCAAAAGACAATGTAGTGGAACTGACTTAATTGGTAGGTAATTCGTTAGTATACGGGATTTGGAATCATCTCAAGGAAATTGAGAGAAAAATTAACAACAATTGTGTGACCATCCATGCATTCACTCACATTAACCTTTGTTTATGCTCACAATGGTGAAATCGTTTTGCTCTTTGTTTAGGCGTAATGATGAGAGTAGCTTTTGGGTTAATCTGAAACAAACTCAAGTGTAAGGTCAATGCAACTTGTATCGAATTATTGTGTACATCGATAAGTTTAATTCTTGTCTGTAAATTGATTAATTAGAGTTTAAGGTCTGTCTATATTTTCCATACGTATAAGCATCTCAATGGAGGATTAGAACTTGGCAATGACGAGATGAATATGTTCGAGTTGAAATGTCATCATGACTATGCATAGTTGTTAAAAATTCTTGTCACAAAAATTTGACATTTATGAAAAAATCTGTGGATCATTATCATGAGATTATACTTTAGATAAGTATGATTTAAGCAATTATCGTTAGGTCAGAAGATTTTTGTCACAAAATTGCAAAATAACGTGTAAAAATTCATTTCATGCATGCCTTACTCCAATAATGACAATGTCAGTGTATGATTGTGAAATCGATGTCACGAAATATGACAGACATGGTGACATAAGAATGTACCTTAACACGTTAACACTCTTTGTTTTAAAATGTTTGTTCACAGCCTTGCCTGCATGAACGATGAGAATCTACCCTTGGGATATCCCGAGCTGTTACAAGTACCTCGGAATCCAGGAGACATCAAGGATCCAGAGCTTCGAATGTTTACCGAATCCGCATGCGACGAGTTCCTACTCCTCGATGGAGAATACTATTCAAAACTGGAAGAGCTAACCAAATGCTTGGAGGAAAATTGGAAATCTCTCCAATCTTCTCGATGGAAGCCAAAGGACTCTGCCCTATTATTCTACATCATCACAGGCTTGGAAGACTCTTCAAACACTCTTCTAAAGACGGAACTGATTCGTGAGTTTTTCCCCAAATTCAACCCTGAGCAAGTTGCCCTTCAGAAATATCGCCTCAGAATGAAACGGGCCTGGGAGGAGAAGAGAGGGAGCATCATCAGGGATTGGATACGTGACAGGAAGGAGCTTGTCCAAAAAATTAATGAGGGTTGGAAAATAATGAAGGAAAGCAAGGTTAGATGATGCATATAAGACTAATTTGAGGTTACACAATTCTATAAAAGTGAAAGTTACACAGGGGAAACGACATGAAGTTGCAAAAGACAGGAAGGAGCAGCTCGACCGTTGCAAATACTGGAAAGATCAAGTAGAGAGAATGAGAAGGGAGAAGAAAGCTAATATTCGAAAAATCCAGACCATGATTGAGCCCTATGAGGTTGTAATTGAAGCCAGAGAACGTTACAAAGTTTCAGAAGAAGCACAAAAGAGAGAAGCCCAGAAAGAATTCCTAGCTCAGTACAGACTTAAACAAAAGACTGAGATGGAGAAAGAGGAGAGGGAGAAAGGTCGTTTGGAGGCTGAGCTTGAGAGGAACATGAGGATTCAGGCCCACTACAACAAGTGAGAGTAATTAAGCAGAATCAATGATGTATTAACAATTCACGTTTTTAGGATGAGAGTGGAATTACGAAATCAAGCTTTGGAAAAGAAGAAGCAAGACCAGCAAGAGTTGAAGGTCCTCAAGGAGGAAGAGGCTAAGTTGAGGAAAGCTTTACTAGAAAAATCCAAGCATAAAGTTGAACTTGATTACGACCCTTCAAGTTTTCTTGCAGATACACAGGTGAGTTAGTCAGGACATGTCACAATCAAACATGTAATGAATAATTTATGTATTTGTGTCTTCTTATGTGCGTGCGTAGGCGTCGATGATGCGTCGTCATGAGATTCAATCATTGTTAGATTACGAAGAAGAAGAACAAGGAACGATCAAGTTTTTTGCAGAAAGATACGCTCACTCATTTTCATCCGAGGATGTAATGAAAGATCGGAGAGTCAGATTGGAGAAAAGGTTAAGAGAAGCCGGACTTATTGGATCCACCTATGCCAGAAACATCCTCCTCTCAATGGAACCAAAGCCCAAACCACACTTGAAGTCCAACATTGACTTTGACTTTGGAGATGACAAAGCAAACAATAACTAGATAAATTTTGAAAACATTCATTAATCACTCGAATAAAAGCAGTATTTAGCAACAAAAAAGGTGATGATGAAGTGATTTCCGTCTCACCTTTCCCCCAAAACGGTACAAAGACTCATTTGTCACTCACGACTCCTCATCTTTTCACTTAACTTGATGGATGCCTTAAAGACAAGTTGAAGTACAGTTTAACTTGTAATTGATCACGTTTGAATTACAGTTTACCTTTGTTTAGATTCACTAATTACATGTTGTGCCTTTTTGTAATCTGTAATCGTGCCGGTATGGAATTGCAATTTCAGCCTCTAGGTTATATATAAAGTGTTAAACCGCAATAAGGACCGAAACGAAAGAGTAGACAAAACAGGTTGCAAAGTAGAAAACGCCTGTTTGCATTTTGCAGGTAGGAGTGAGGTCTGCAAAAAAATTTACCCGATGGTGGTAATAATAAAGATGATAAGTAACGGATTTTCTAAAAGCAAAATGATCCATCCGTGCATTTCAACATTTTCTCAGAAAATTATGAAATGACATGAACAATTTGGCACATCAGTCAAAAACTCGGCAGTCTGTCTAATTTTTTCCATCATGATTTTGTTTGTATTCCTCGTTTCATTTCATTGTTGGTGATTTATGTTAAATATAAAAAGAGGTTGCATTCCGCCGTCTTCTTTCTTTCATCGTGATTCCGATTCCATTGTATTTTTGATACGCTCCGTGAACAGTTCTGAGTTTTCCAATGTTCTAAAAAATTCTGTATGGTTCAACAACCGAGTCGCTCAATGCCCCTTGCTGAACAGTTTTCGGTTGCTGTGTCCACCGATCTTCCAGTCTCGGTCATCAGAATCGGTTGCTCAAGAAGAAAGATGCAATACATGGCTAAAAATATGGTTGTCGAGAGCAGTAGTCCTCCTATGTACACAAAGCCTCCAACAACGGAATTCCGGAACAAGTTTTTGGTCCATGCAAGCAACGTAATCACAAAGTAAAGCAACTCGCTTGATATCAAGGGCCATATTCTGATGAAAGTATCCATCCACAGGGACTCTTCTGTAATATCCAAAAACTTCACGAGCCACCGATGGAATGGGATATAAACAAAGTGGAAGAGTTGTTGTATGGGTACTCAATGTGTATGAAACGGGCATTCACCGGATTTATCCGGGAGAAAGCGGAGAAGAAGATCTCTTTTCATCCGCTGCTTTTAGGACTTTCCAGGGTTGATGTTCTATACTAGTCCGGATCTAATATCGGAAGAAGGAGCATGTACACGTTCCTCATTCCGTTTTAAATTACACCGAGAGAGAAACAGAAAACCGAATTATAGTTCTGCTCTTTTCGCCGACCACCAACCAGTCAGTCGTGTCGTGAGTACTCTGTTACACCATCATAATCGCTTTTATTTACTTTTTTGGAGAAACGGTGGATTGAAGAAACTTTCACGGTACAGTGCAATGAACGATTTCGGTCAAGATTTTCATTGATTGCTTCTTCGCTTCCCCTGAAGACAACAACAAAAATTTTGAACCATAGGTTCACCAACCGTTGGAGATGTCCATAGCAACTGGTCTTCTAAAATTTGTAAGTTTCTTCTGATTCATGCACTTGTAACGACTGGCATTGCACTCACAGCTAAAGTTGTGGTTGTATAGTTTTCAAGCCTAATTTAATTAAATATCATACATGGGGCAACTTGATTCACTTTGAATTACATCCCATTTCCTACTTTCACTATAGTATTATTCTCATGACAATTGAGATTCATTGCCCGTGGACACTTTGTAATTTGACTGATTGAAGGACATTAAAAATGTAATTAATAGCCGTCAAAAGGATGTACAATTAGCCAACCATGCATTCAGTTTTCATTAGGATCCATGAGGCGTTAAAAACCTAAGCTCAGTATTTTTTTTTTTCGCGCACCTCATTCATCATTTTTAACTCGTTCCATTTACTCAATTATTATGGTGTTTCGGGTGTCGAGTTGGAACTATCTATATCTCTTGTTCTCCTTAACAAACTGTAGTCATTATCAGAGATGATACAATTATAGCAAGATAGTCTTAATTATGCAGTGCAGCGTCGATTTTCTTTGAGAGATTCAAAAATAAATTGCACATATTTCCTTCTTCTACTCCGATAGTCGGCTTTGGAAGATAGAAAGTCGTGAGAGAAATATGATTACCACTTTTATGAAGATGCCGATTTACATTTATAACAATGCCAATTTCCATCTCAAAGCACAATACGGTGCAAAACAAACATTAATAATTGGATTTGAAGCGTAGTCACATTGAAACGTGATGATAGATGGAAGGGTAGGGTAATAGAAAGCTACAGAGTTTTGACGTTTCAAAAAATTCTCAATTCTCATCTCATCATCACATCACTATCATTAGGATGAGCATAATTTTTTTATTTCATTCTTGACTCTACAATGAATTTGTTAGCAATATTGCAACCTAACTAGCATGTCAGTCATCGATCACACAGGATTCTTCAGGTTGGCTTTTCCGAATCCGAATTTTCATTTTTGAACAACCATAGCAAGCATATCTCTCTAGCAACATAAAAAAGCTAATCATCATAAGTGTAATGTAATGTGGAATTTCTATTACCACTACTGAGATGGCAATGATATTGCGGGCTTCTTCTTCTTCTTCGGTAAATACTAAATACTCACGCACATTGTGCCATTGTGCATCTCTGTTCCATTCAATTCAATCCACGGCAACTTTTTTGTAAGGAGAAAATCCATTGCGTTCTTTCTTCATTCAATCTCCTCAGTCGTGGTGTGGTACACGAGAAAAGCAACTTGGTCTTCTCATCATCAAATCAGTTTACGAGAGAATATTATTATGCGATCCTCTGCTTTGTTATGTTACAATGAATTACGTAAAGAGATTCTCTAAAGGATTTGTGTCCTATACGAAAATGACTGAGGAAGCTCGATCCCCGTTCCGTATATGGGATCTTTGAAAGTCTAAAGCAGTCTAGTCAGCTTGTCTACCATAAAGGATCTTTAAACTTATTCTCATCTATGTGTTTTGTTATTACATATTTCAGCTTTTTAAAACCCACCAACCACACAACCAGGAAGTGTGAGCCAGTGTGCAGTCAGTGAGCGAGTTAGTCGTGAGCAATAATGATGTTAGCAAAAAGGCTTCAACATCTTGTGCTCAAATCTCTGAGAACGAAGAAACGGAATTTTCATGCAGGTTTCGGTTGGAAGACCTCAACTCAATTATTTCAATAATTGACTTATTTTCGGAAAAGTTACTCAACACACAGGAAGGGCATTTGTATAATCCAGTAAACCTGAGACAGAAATAGTAGTTGTGAAAACTGCGCATAATGCCTCGTTTGTTTTATTGAAGTGAAACGAATGATTTGATTACAAGAAATGGACCATCAAAAACTCTGTGTTGTGACTGTGAGCAGAAAGTATGTAGCAAAAAGTTGCGGCATTAAAACTTAACTTTATGTTCTCGTCGTTCTGCATCATCTGCTTAATTGAATAAAACTATGAATACCATCTGGTGCACCGACCGGGTTGAAAAGTTTTGATGGATGAAAATACTCACACAAATCAATCAACTGAACGTAATAATTCGCAGATTGCTCCAAACAATTGTGCTACTGTAGCAGATTAATATAAACCAATTATTATGCGTCTATAAACTTAAATAACTGACCTGATGTTGCTCCACTCCACTCCATGACCGACTAGCGTCATAGGAGAGCTATAAATAACAAATTTCATTTCCATAATTTTCCATGTGTCATGATGTGACGCGTGTGACGTTACATACAGCTTTTTGGCGGATCTATACTTATTGCATAAAAGTCACAGGAAAATGTGAGCTTGACTTAACTATTCTCTTGATAAGATAATGAGACAAGATACCATATCATGACAGTGGAAATCCGTAGCAGATGAAAGCCGTGTTGGTGCAAATAAAACTACTGACTGACACATTTTTTGCTTAAAGCATTGGACTGGAATGTTTGGAAAGTTGCCTGCTCATAAAAAGAAGAAAGAAAATTCAAAGGAAAGTGGTAAAACGGATTAGTGGAAATGCGGCATTTTTGCAATAATGGCGTGCGAAGGTATTAGAACAAAACTGAGTACCAAAGAATTTTACATAACTAAAACTTTTGTGAAGTAAGGCAAGCTGAAGTTCAAAATGGAAATAGAGTGTGGCTAAATGTATGCAACATTCATTAACTCACGTCACGATGAATAATTTAGAACCAATTTGTAAATGTGACCACGGAGTCTCTTCAATCTTACTTTAGTTCAAGACGAAACGAGGGTTGTGCATGAACTCGAGTGCTATCTCACTATATTGTTTGTCATAATCTGTGATAACTTTATTTGTACAAGTAATTTTTACGCAAGTTGCAAGTTTATAAATACCAACAGTATTGAATCCAAATAATCGATTGAGTGTATTGACTTTTGAGTTGTGAAATTCCGTCTAAAAATGAGATTCTCGTTAACGTCATCATCAGTCTAAAAACTTGAGTCGTGGGTGGTTTTGTTACCTAATTAGTGTGTGTGTATCGCGAATCCTTTCGGAGGTTACCAAAACCATGTGTCGTTACGACAATATAATGATCACCATTATTATACATACAGGAACACATACTAATTGAAGTGACATACCTTCTCTAACATAAGTATTGTATACCTACTCATATCTCAAGAGTCTCAACAATGAGTCACGCCAGGAATAACTAAAACGGATATGCGGTCTTTGATGTAATGAATCAAGTTTTAATTTCTCGCTCTATGGCCATGTGACACCTTTGTTTTTTACCGTACTTGAGACAATGAAATTAGGTTATCTATGCTCGTAACGCCATGGTTATGTAGTCAGCATAGTTAGTACATTTGGGTTTGGAAGTGTGAAGCGAAGGCAACCCAAGTTCAGTGTGAAAATCTAGTCAGACCATTAATACTCATTTTATAGTGCTGATAACGTGTCATTGAAAAAATGCAAAACAAATAATCAATTAATGTAAATACATTCTACGCTCGGAAAAAGTGTCAACCCACCTTACACATAGTATCAAAACTACGGTTTATTTGGAAGAGGACATAAACAACCTGACACTCTGCATAAAAGTAAGCAACATGTCGGGACGCAACAACGGAGAGAAGCAACCAAGTAAGACCATTAGAAAGTTGCTAAAGGGAAAGTCAATGGATGTTATTTCTTTTCACTTTGACTTTTTCCAGAGATTAAAGGATTGGTGAAAAGGTGCCGATCCTTCAAAGAGGACATTATATCCCGTCTCGCAAGAAACAGGTCTTTAGCAAAAGATGAAAGTGGAAGGAAAGGGATCACTGGAGGATGGACGAGTGGAGGCACATCGCCAGTCCCATCAGATCCTGAAATCACTGATCCAGTTGTGCTAATCGCACATAGACTAAAAGAGGTAAAAACTAATATTTTTGTTCACTCTCGACTTATTTGCTCGAAGGTTTGGCATATAAATTGAATCTGCCGAAGGCAACACCATGATTTTTTTTGAAAACTTTCCTTTCCACAACCTCTTTCCACATCAAAGAAAAGACTTTCACTTGATCCCTTTCTTTCTCTTGTTCTTTCATACTGTGCAACTGACATGCAAAGGTATTTTTTGACACATTGATCCTATTTTGTGGAGCAATCGAGTATTTTCGCGTGTTTGAGACAACCTTGCGGTATGACTTGCACGTGAAGGTTCTTTTTGTTTGAGACAGGATATAAACTATTTATAGAAATTGATACTTTTGAATTGTATAAAAAAAGTCAAAAGGAAGTAAGGAAGAATTCAATTTTACGATTGTCTTTGATGTTTCCTGTGTCAAGCCAAAAGAATTTATACCAACTCATTTTTAATATGGAATTATGACATTCTTTCCACAGGCTTATCTCACTCTACAGTTTGTGGAAAGCTTAATTCAAAAGAATTGCGTGGACCTGCTGGGTGGTTCCTCTAACGTCATGTTGGATCTCATGGGTCACCTTCTCAATGACATCAAAGGACTGACTGCCATCTCGCACACGTACGTTATATTTCATTCAGTTCGTTGCTGTTTTCAGAAAGGGTTTAGGACAGTTAATCTTACATAACTTTTTATACATACCAGGGCTGCATATCAGTCGACCGTGTCACAACTGAAATCAGCACTTGGGGACTTTTTGACTGCAATAGACGTCCTGTTACTGAAGGAGAGATGCGATGATGTGCAGAAGGAATTGTATTTTGAGAAAGTGTTGGACACACTGAAAGCCACCCGGGAAGCTTTAGCCGTAAGTGATTCATTTTCAATTTCAATTAATATATCAACGCAAACAATGGGGCACGATCTACCGACCAACAGACCACACACCACGAGTTGTGCATTGATTTCCATTCCATCCGCAACAGATTCCATGAATGGTACTTGGAATAGA
Organism: Isotomiella minor; assembly: GCA_034696445.1. Lineage (NCBI taxonomy): Eukaryota > Metazoa > Arthropoda > Collembola > Entomobryomorpha > Isotomidae > Isotomiella > Isotomiella minor. The sequence goes on from JAQIWU010000144.1 coordinate 11,475, forward strand.
GTGCAATATTCATAACCAACCAACCAGGCTTTCACTTTGAAACAAAGAGTGCCTGGTTCAGTTGCCCGCTTTCACTAAATTATTAAAACTATTGACTTAATGAAGTGAAATGATAAACGCGAAGAACTTAACCAAATATAGCATTCACGCTTCAATGTCTCTTCCGTTACGCCAAACAAATTCAATGATCACGGTGAGTGGGTAGGCTCAATTATTAATTCAGAAGAGTCCAGTAACATATCAAAGGGAAACGTTACAGGGCTATACGTGAACAGAAATACAGGGGTTATGGAACGTGGATCATTTAATGTTTCTGCGAACTGTCGATATGGTGTTCTTCTATATCCTAATCCAATTCTCCGTATTGATGTTCATTTGTATTCCTCACGGAGTAAACTCATCCTCGTTTTCTCCGGTGGGATGAGATGATGATGATGATAACAATTTCCATTTCAACTATGACCTATTTGTTTCATTTCATTGTATTGCTTTCTCTGTGTGAAGTGAAGAGATATGGAAAACCGGAAAATGAAGGAAATTGGTATGCGTCTCATCTCAAGCATCCTCTCATTCTTCCCTTTGTACTTCATTGCTGAAATGCCGACGACGAGTTTCATTCTTCTACTCCGTCCGTGCATCGTGTTTATTGCTGGTGATTTAATTAGTGTGCTAATTCGAAAGGGACGTAAAGTTCAAATTCGATTATCATTCTGTAGTTTGGTGTGAGCATGGGCATGTCTATCTATCTGATGGCTAACTGGATCGCTTGGCCATTTGATTGGTGCATGCCACGTCCTATATAATGTGAAGTAGAACGGGTTCTCTAAATCAATTAGTTTGGAATTCTCTAATTCAAATGCAAATGGGTATTGATTGGATTTTTATCCTTTGTGTAACGACCCTGTGTTGGCCCAGAGTGGTTTGTGGAATTACATTGTTGGAGTTGGAGGAAGTTGCATAAGCATAGGCGTCCAATGGGCAAAAAGCCGAGAAAAGGTTTCCCTGTAAATGTTTGTTTATTAATTGGAATTCTATTTAGTTAGGGCACATACAATACAATCCACTCACCTAAGTTAACCCAACTCCAACTTCGTCAAGTTCAATCAAGTTAGGACATCAAAAAAAGGAAAAAGAGTGATTTCAACGGAATTGAGCATGGCAGCGTGACTTTGGAAAGGAGTGAGTGAGCTTTGTGGATTGGATTAGATTGAGGTGAGAGAAAGATAAAGAAAGGAAGAAGGGACTTCAAGAGAAAGAAGATAAAGCAGGACAAGGATGTCTTTTGTATACCTAAAAGCCAAGAGTGAAATGTTGGTTCTGACTTCTTCCTCTCAAGTGTGTCGTCTGAAGGTGACAGGTGTGATGCTGTGTGATTTTAAGGATGAAAGAAGTAAATTGAGTGCCATGCCAATACTAAGCTCCATTGTGAGAAGAGAAATGAAGGAAAGAGTCTTTCCAGAAGGAGAAAGCAAAGCATAAAAGCCAAAGGTCATATGTCAAAACCATCACGGTGGTGGGTGATTGCAGCACGACACAGAACCAAGATAAAGTTGCCGATGACTTAATGCCTGCCTGATTTGGAAATGTCAGTCTTCCCTTCCTTCCTTCCTTCCTTTCCAACCACCACCACTAATTAAATTATTAACTTTCCCTCTCTGTTGGAAATTAACATGAACCTTTGTAAATCATTAACGAGAAAGCGTCATGCTGACACACACAAAATCCAACTTCGAACCCAAGCAACTCCAGAGAGACCATTGTTGTTGCAGTTCTATAATTAAAATGTCAAAGGTTGGATTGTCATCGAGAAATTGTATCTCCTCCAAAAGCATTGCTTTCTTTTCCTTTTCCCGAAACCACTTTCACGAGACTTATGGCTATACATGTTTGCAATTTAATTTCAATTTGAGGTTGATACTTGAGACAAAATATCTTGTATCTTTGCATCCATACCATCCCCGTTTTTTTAAGCTTTCTTTTTGCTGTTGTGCAAGGAGAAATGCCAACTGTTTTCACCGAGAGTCCCCATAAGACATTTCTAAATTATTGTTACGCTTCAAGCAAAAATGGAGTTTAAGTACAACTTAGTGATGTAACTCAATAGTACACGACGACTAGGTAATAACGGTACAGTGCACTAAGGGCAAAAAACGAAAGACGAGGAGGAAAAGCATGTTGTGCTTTCTCCTACATTTTTAGTGGTGGCATGTTAGAGCAAAAGGAATTTTTTTTCCGAGTGCTTTAGCCATTTCAAGCGGAAGAAACTGCATGAACTTTCACATTTAATATAACTCACAGACAAGAGTCACTCGATCTGTTTTCTGTGTTTACCACCACCACCACCACCACTTTTGGTATAGAAGTTCTCTGAAATATAAGTCGTAGAGGTTTTCGTTGTTGGGTATGAATATTGTAAAATAAGATTACCTCGTGTTTTGAAACAAAGACCGGAGTGAAATTTTAATGAGTTATGCTGCTAAGGCTATAGCAGACATTCTGTACATTGCTTTCCTTCAGTTACATTCCACCGAGGACAGAAATTCTTATCCGGAAAATTACTGTTTTTTTTTGTTGGTTTCTAATTCTGTAGGAATTTAGCTTTGTCGGTTGACGTACGAAGGCAATAAAGTTTATCCTACGGTCTTTGCTATAGACGAGACTAATAAACTTTATGGAAATGAATCCATGTTCGTAAAAGGAAAGTAGCTTTTCTCCTAGTGCTTCTCCTGGAAAGAGGATTATAGCAGGAAATCTGTTGCTCTTTCCTTAGCAAATAAAGAGTTTTACTTGAGTACCACACACTTGACGACTAATGCTGACTAATGATCAATCAGCCAATAGAGCTTGGATATAAAATGCTTTAGTTGGCACACTAAACTGTTTTGCTAGAGAGAAATCCAAATAATGGCTTCTTCAATGATTAGGACTAATTTTCTCTAATTAAGGAAAGGGAAATAAGCTTCAAATTTCTGGGCCAATTGAATCCAATATACTTCCTTCCTTACGTTCTTCTCGGACATTCTTATACGTTACCTGTTTGGATTGATTATATCCCCAATAGGTAACTAGGTACGGTCTGTGCATCAAAGAATGTCTTGAATATTCGGTTGGTAACCTTTGAGTAATGTGCTCAAACATGTAAAACATATCAAAGAATAGACCAAAGCAAATACCTCTAACCAAATGTCTTTCATTAAATTCATATATAGAGACTGAAAAGCCTCGTGGATACGAAGGAGAATGGAAACCATCACTACACAAACAGCGTTCGACACCATTCCACTTCTTCAGCAACGCAAACGTATCATCCTCAAGATCCCTCTCGTCACATTCATCATCATCATCTTCCACATCCCCAGAAGCCAAGCACACTCCTCACCTCCACACCGACGACGAAAGGGATTAACTCACCGACGTCAAAACCCGATGGATCTACTCACTTTCCACTTCCACTTTCTCCAATCTCGAATGTGGAAGCACGCTCTAAGTCACCGACTCAAGAAAGAAGGTAAATTTATCCTCAGTCAAACTGAATTATATTTCCCTGCTTTCCTTCTTCAGGTATTTGCCTAATGATATGACAGTATTTATTCAAACATGCTGCAATGATTGCAGATCGTTATATATACCTAGTATTTCCCCAGGTTGGACCCATTGATCTCATTAAAAGGTGAAAGTAAGCGGTAGTCTAAATATAGTCTCATGATTGCATCAACGTGTTTCTGATGAAATTAATTGGTCTTCAAAAGAGAAAACTTTTCATCTTTGATCTAAAAGTAGGTCATATCATGGGAAAGCTAACTAAAACCAAGGAACTAAGTAAGCTTATTAGCTAACAAGCTGATGATGAAATGAAATGAAAGGGTGGTTGAAAGAAAGAAAGTTGAGACTCGAAGAAGGTGAAATTCCCTTGAGGAAGCGTTTCTTCTTTCTTTTAGTCAGTATTGACGTCAATTACAACTTTACTTTATCAACTCATAAAAGAAAGACCAAGACCACTGGCTGTTATCGCACCGACTTGCTAACAAGCCACACTCCTTCCCTCGCCCTTGGTTGTAAGAAAGAAAGTTGGGTGGTGTGGTGAAACTGAAACATCAAAGCGGAACAAAATGATATATCGCAATTCTTGGATATTTCTCTTGTATAATGCCCAATTCATTTCATTTTGGTTTTGTAAGTTATCATCATCTATCATAATCATCGTCATAAGGACATTCTTTGATGTCACGTCACCTCCACTCTCGATAAACGCATTTAGTGGAGGGTGAGAGTGTAAGCTGTGCCGACAAACCAAATAATAAAGTCCTGTCAAGTCGTATTGATTGCTATAGCCAGTCAGCCAGGTGAGGCAGGAAAATTGGAAATTGGTGAAAGGTGCAATTGTCCTTTGCAGGCAGTTCAATATTATTATTATGGGGTAAAAAGGTGGAGGATGGAATATAGCTTCAAAGGAAAAGCGTGTCCCAAAATAACCATCCGGAAAAATTTCCAAACCACCACTTGAACTTTCTCTCCTTCCCTTCCACATGAATTCTCACATTATTCCCCACGTCCCATTCCCCTTCCACTTCACTCCACTCCAACGAATGTCTATATTTGGAACTAAAATACTACCTGAATTATGACAATAATTGTTATAAGTTTGCAACCGGTAATGTCATGTCGCGAGGTTGGTTTGGTCTCATACCATTAGTTTTCGGTTCCTTGTCTGCCTGAAGGTATATGTCCGATTAGATAGAACGTAAGATATTGAGAAGATAAAAATAAAATTTCCTTCCTCTTCAATACATTAAGTGAATTGGAAAACCAACAACGGAGATGGGGAGTTTGAGCTATTTCAAAAGTGCATGCCTTCCATGTTTTCACCGGAAGATACTACGTAGGTAGGTATTGAAAGTGGTAGTTAGGTGAAGTGGAGAAGAAGAGAAGGTATCTTTAGTATCTATTGAATGGACTGAATAAATGCAAAGAAGTCCAGCCAGCCTCTTACGTTTAAATGGAAAAGGAAAGGACGTCATCCAGTATATAAGCTTTCACTTTTGCCTTGTATCTCTTTAGCTGCCAAAGGCATTAAAAATTCATTCATCACGAGTCCAAGAATCCAAGAGATCTAATCCTGGATTGGAGAGAAATCGAATAAGTAGATCAGATCGACTATACCCAAAAGTGAAGCCGTGCAAGTTATTTTTACGCTACTGAGAAGAAAGCCCTAGTGGAGGCGGTATAACGAGCACAGTGGGAGAAAAACTTTGAGAAAGGGAATCTGATTTGCTGTTAGCTTCGAAGAAGAAGGGAATTGAGTTAAAGAAAGTGAGAGTGGGAAGAAAGTCCTGGTAGCACAGCAGAAGCAAGATTAGATTTTGACTTCATAAAACTCTTCTTGGAGTAGATTTTGCAAAATAATATATAATCAAGCCTGCAACAGCTTTTCATCATGGAATGCAAATGACTCTCTCATACATCCTCATAAAATCACCGAACCAGAAACATCAGTGACCTAGCACTTATGATCACAACCAAGCATAAAATATTTACCTTTTCTCGTTAAAGCACTTGTGTCGAGGTTGCCATCGATTTTCAAATCAATTACCTACGTCTATTGTGTATACTCACAGAAGAAAGTTGAAGTTGGAATTACTAAAGTTAAACGGAAATGTGTACCTGGGGAACGCATTTGAAAGTGTTCAGACTTAAGAGGATGAGAGAGAGAATAGAACCTTTAATGAAAATACAATGCATTATGTATTTACAGACCTCCACTACCACCCAAACTTAAGCAGTGGACGGCAAAGTCATTTGATTCAGAATGGCTTCCATCGCAACAGGCAATGAACAATAGTAGTGGGTCACCACATCACCATCATTCTCATTCCCACACCTCTCAACTGGCCCAGTTGGTCAATAGTTCCAGCTCAAACTTAAGCCCACATCATCAAAGTCTCTTAAGTCAATGGCTGGAACAAAGTACGTCCTCTGCCAATAATCCCCACGGTCGTCATCACAGGTCCCTCTCCCAACACCATCACCATAATCAAGGACACGGGGGAAAAGTGAGACAGCCCATCCACTCTACATCCTCCACTTCCAAATTCGACTCTTCTGAAGGTAATTCGTCTTGGACAGAGTCTGCAATTTATGTCTCCCGTTCCACACACTCTGGCACGAGCTCAGTCTCAGGGAACAAAGCCGTGCTTTCTTCCAATCCCAATCTCAACCAGCCCCACAGGAAACCAGCTCGAACGTATTCTGACTCTTATCAACTCGAGGCAGGGGAGTCGCAAGAGAGCTTGGACAAAGTGGATTATGAATATGACTCACGGTCTGCTCTTTCTGGACGATCGGCAGCCACACATAATTCCCAAAGTCTGAGTTTAGGCTCAAGCCTGGACAATCTGTTGTTGGTAGATGGACAATCTCAACAATCGGGGTTAAGTCCGAATTCAAATTCCAATTCTGGGGGAGGGGGTGCCAGTGGCAGACAACACAACAGTGGGAATAGGGCTTCCGTTTCGAGTAACCTGAGTGGTCATTTGAGTACCGGTGGTGCTCCACATGGACTGTCCAACTTTCCCAATCTTGACCCAGATGGTGAAGATGCGGATGGAGATAATGTCTTTGTATCTTCAGAAGCCCTGAGTTCCAAGACTGGCCCCAATTCGGTAAGCTTCTCACAACGATGAGTGACCATGGTCTTATTTTTTCTTTCTATTCAGTTGTCGCCAAGACCACAGAAGACTGAATTTAGTGAAAGTGGAGTACTGGAAGACCCACCAGTCCTTCCAGAAAAACAAAATCGTCGACAATTTTTGTTGGGGCAGCAACAGACGCAAAGATACAATGGTGCAAAAAGTACTGAGAATGGACAATCGCATTATTTTGAGAACAATACTAGTCAAAGGTATAAATTGAACTTGGACTAACCCTAAGTATTAACTATTGGATTTTTGGAAAAGGTGTCCCAGTCCGTATGAGAATGTGGATGAGACTGACATGGCCACATGGCATGGCTCTGAATCCAGGGACTCCTTCAGCACTCAACCACGAAATTTCATGTCTTACTCAGAAAGTCGAAATACTCTTGTGGGGTCTGGTGGGGATTCGGACGACCGACCTCCGCTGCCACCCAAGAAGAAGCACAGTCTTAGTAAGCCCCATTAGTTTTAATTTCCATGTGATGAGTCCCTTAATGGTATGTTTGTTCCTTAGTTGCGGCATACGTAGAATTTTTACACAACTTTGAGTCCTACTCCCAACAACAACAGCAGCAACACCACTCCCACTTTCACAATCATCTTAACCACATCCACCATCAACAAGCTCAATCCCCTGATCAGCTACCGGGAACAGAGCAATCCTTGGAAATGCAACGACGACAGTTTCGTACAGAACGCAGCGCTACACTGCATAATCCAGGAGGGGGTCCGTTGTTGCATACTGGCTATTCATCAAGAACTGCCTGCTACTCAACCTCGTATCATCAATTTTCCTTCACCTCCTCATTGTTCTCTCCAACTTCCGAGGAAGCCCAGGGGTCCGGGTTGCCATCATCCTATGCCAATAACAACGGACAACTTCAGGACATTTCTCCAGTATCGACGGAAGAAAAGAGTTTTGACAATCAAGTATGGATCCGTTTTGCTGTTTACTTAGTCACAATCTGAATTGTACTTATGTCTTCGTAGGAAAGTGGTACCCCTCCTGCACTACCTCCAAAAAAGTCGAAGCAGTTAATATTCAAATCTGGATCAGGGGGAAGTGGCAGCGGGAGTAGACATAGCAACAGTCCTGGGCCACCAGTTGTTCACACGCCGAATGGAAGCACTGAAGAGTGTTCCCCCGTAAGACAACTGCCCACAGTTGTCACTCCAGTTCATCCTTCCACAAAGTAAGCCATCTGTGACAATAGTATGTTTCCATTGGTACATTCTATATGTTTGTCATAGTAACTCAATGGATAGTCCACAATTAAGTATGGATGAACAAACGATTGATCTCTACACACCAGACGTATCTTCCATGTTGATACACAATGACAATCATGCTGTCAACAATGTGTCAAATTCATCGTCTTCTTCAAACAGGCCAGGATCAGAAGGGCCGGAAATTAAGGGTGGGGAGCCGCATCATCTAATTATTTACGCAGGAGGTCCTGATCTCAAAGGTAAAGGAATTACTCATATAGTGGATAAGGCCTTTCCTAAGTATGTTCTTTTGTTGCGCAGATACAAAGTTTCGCGAAGTTTTTCTCCTAACCTACCGCACCTTCGTCCGGCCAATCGACGTAGTTAATTTACTGTGGAAACGATACCAACACTTTGAGAAAAAGACGGACAGACCTTCCTTAGTTCACGCCAGAGCGACGCTTGACCTCTTTGTGGACGTGGTGAATAGCTTGACCCCAATGGATCTAGAGGACGAGATGGTGGCAAAATTGAGAGAGTGCATTTACCATCTTGTCAGTTGTGGAGAGATTCAGAGTGCACTCAAAGCTAGAAAGGGTCTGATACAAAAGTATCAAATACGACAGCGTCTTCTCAGTTCAAAACCACCCCCAGCCACTTTAGCCATAACAACCGCGTACGTAATTTATATCGTGGTACAATAATACCATTACCAAATTAACAACATCGTAATTTCCTTTGCAGAATCCCATCCTTACTGGAATGGAGTGCAACCAGCATAGCCCAACAAATGACGCTATTGGACGCAGAGCTGTTTCGGCAATTGGAACCTGCTGAATTGTTACTTTGGGCCAGAGAACAAAGTGAAGATTTTTGTCCAGCGTTGAATAACTTTACTGAACACTTCAACAAAGTTTCATACTGGTAAGCGTATTAATAACAATGCGTTAGTCCGATCAGTACAATTGAATCATGTCATTGTGGTTTCGAACAGGGCTCGGTCAAAAGTCCTGCTTTGCTGTAACTCTCGCGAGCGAAACCGTACAATGAAGAAAATGATCGAGGTCATGAGAAAATTGAGAGAGTACAACAACTTCAACTCCCTTCTCGCAGTATTGGCAGCTCTTGATTCCGCCCCCATCAGACGACTAGGATTTTCCCGTAGGCTAACCGAAGCTTTAAAACCTCACGCAGCGTTGACAGACTCCTCAGGATCTTTCAGAACTTACAGACAAGCCCTTTCAGAGAGCAAGTCTCCATGTATTCCTTACATGTGTGTAAATTCATTCATTTTCAAATAGATTTATAGTGGCATGTAACAAAGTTTGATTCTTTCTGTAGTGGCTTGGTGTTGCAAGACTTGACGTTTGTTCACATTGGTAATGCTGATCTTCTCCCTGATGGAAAGGTGAACTGGATCAAACGATGGCAGCAGTGGGTGGTACTGGAACCAGTTCGGAGATTCCATTCCTGGTAATGACTGTCTCATTTTACCCCAGTTGTGAAATTAACCATGCTTTTTCTCTTTCAGCAACTACGGCTTCGTTAGAAACGACCCCTTGTTAACCTTCCTAAACAACTTCGACGAGTCTCTTAATGACGACGAGTTGTGGCAATTGTCAGAGTCGATTAAACCCCGCAGCAAAAACTAACCTACCTTTTTACCTAATATTTATCACGTTAAGACTGGTCTTGTTGTGCGAACTTGTTCAATGCAAATCAAAAATTGAAACAAAATTTTCATACCCTACATATTTATCCTATACTCTCCTGTGATATTAAAACTTACTTGTCAGGCTTTAATTGTTATAGTGAATGTACCAAACAACCAACCAACAAATAATGCAAGCGAACCTAAAAACCCTCATTTGTTAAACAAATAAAATAAAAACCCGTTGAATGCAATTTTCAAATGCGTAGTGCCTTTATTTCAGCAATAACTCTTGTCCATTTGACACTTTCCTCTGAACCATTCCACCATCATTTGAGTATCCTTCGACATTTTGGTTGTGACAACACTGTCCAATGTCTCCCCTGGAAGGATGGAAGAGTTGTATCGATTCGTTGGAGGAAAGACTCGAAGAAGGTCTCCTTTGTTGGAATGCTCCAAAAACGCTAGTCGAATGAATTCTGAGGACTTGTCCCCCAAACAATGATGGCACAAGCTGCACCGAACGTCCTCACAGTCGTACGAGCAGTGAGAGGAAACACACTCTTCTGGAAACACGGCAACATTTTTCTCTGAAACTTGTGTAGAGTCGGAAGGGTTCCTCCGCCCTGGCTCACCCAAACCAACAAGTTTAAAAAGATTGTAGAGGACTTGTCGATACAGCAACTGATTTGGGGGGAAGTGAGCCGATGACAAATTGGGACTCATGTTGGCCTCCATGATGTAAACTTTTCCGTCGTCGTCAATGACCTCAAATACAAATTTTAAATAGTTGCATTGCTTCTGATGAAATATTGGTAATTTAGCTTACAAAGTCAAAGCGGACCATTTCGAAAAAGTTTTTGCTACTTTCATTTTGTGTATATTTTTTCATGGTGTCGAAAATAGCTTTTTCTTTCTTAAGCAAAATTGTTCGTATGGCAGCTTCAACCTGTTTAAAGGAAGTAAAGTCATATTGGTTTGCATTGTTTCTATGACTTTACCTGTGCCCAGATTGAGTCTGCAGATTGCCGTTTTGTCTTTTTATACCACGCGTTGAAAGTTTCTTTCATACCGAAACCGAGATCATCATAGTATTTTGTAAGACTAGGAACTTTCCAAATCGGTAGATAATCATCCCCCACAACGTACTTGTCTACCACGTCTGAATCGAAAGGATGGTACTGTTCGGGACAAAACCTAAAAATGAGTTTGCAAAAATGTAATACAACCAACACTGCTGAAAGTGTAAAGATTTACCTAAAGAGTACGTCACTGTAAATGTAAATGCGTAGGGGATTTATTGATGTCACCATTGTATAAACTCCAATGTCAAACTTGTGACCGTCCACCAGAAGCGGATTGCTGATGTACTCCTGGATAAAGGAATTGTTTGATGACAAGTCTAAGGCTTCTAATTTCTCAATCTTGATGCCGCGATGATTGTTTGACTTTTGCACAAAGCGTTTGTGTGGATTCCCTTTGGCCTACATACATGGAAAAGTAGAGATGAGGTTTGAAAAACAAACGTTATCACTTGTCTAAGGAAATGTACGCACATATTTCAAAAGTCGTTCCTTGTCTTTTGGCAGTTCGAATGCCTTGGGAACGTATGGAAGTTCAGAGGTTGCCAAATTCATTTTGTTTGTTACAAATCCTGTCCCAGGAAAATGATTAATTTTACGACTAGTTGATGAGATTGAGCTCAGTTGGTCCTTCAATACTTTAAATGGGTAGTCATGAGCCCATAATACGTCCCACGCATCCTCCATTGTAGTTCTTCTCCATCCCAGAGCGTCAAAAGTTTCTATCACATGCTTCAAATACCCGGAGTCCAACCGTCGACCATAAAGAGCGTATCTATTGTAGATAAAAGAACCATACAAGATTTAACACAAGTCTCTTAGATCAAAAATAAAGATGGGTCATAATTACTTTCTGTTAAGACAGGAAGTACCATCACACTTCCTCCTGGACTGATCACCATTTTTCTCAACATCATAATGCTGTTTGAATAATTGGACAAGATGGGACACATTTGCATAAACTAGCAACACTAATATCATTGTGACAATGGTCAATCCATTGTGGAGATTTAGTTTACGTCCGAAGAATCCTGCCAATTTTCTTAAAATCGAGGAAAAAGTCATTTTTCTTGCAGTCACATTTCTCAAGTTCCATAGAAAGGGTTCTCCTTCGTAAGGATGGTCCTATGAAAGTGCAGGATTGATTATACTTCGTTGTTTATACGAATTGTGAAATTTACCTTGTAGCTCAAGTCCTCTCGATCATAGTTGTTGTTGTTGTTTAAACCTGAAGTGCTTTTTGCAGATCTGGTTGAAGGATGTAAATGAGACGAGGAATCCTGTTGGTTGAACATTGTGCGAATTTGAGTTAGAGTTCTTCCATAATTGATGGAAAGCTACAGTGCACAGTTGAATCTCAATTTCCGGTCAAAATATCATTTTTAAAATTCCAAAATTGGTAACCAACCACTGTTAGGATGGCGACACTTTAACCCGTCGCATAACATAAATAATAACTGGGCTAATTAAACTCAACAATGGGTAGCAATGCAAATGCATTATCGCTAATGAAGGATTCAGTATTTTTTTGCATTTTAGAAATAGAAAGTAGATCAACTTCAATGCATGGTACTTGTGTCGTTGACAAAGTTAAATGCCACGCGAGTGAGGAACTCAAAGTTTATGTAAAGTAAAGGCACTATACGTAACACTTTTTATGTCTCAACAATGCAAAAACTATGAACTAACTAAAGTCATTCTAGCAATTGAAGTCGCAACTTAGCTGAATAGAAGAACTGAATTGAATTGGATTTAGGATTGATTGAATGACGCGTTTGATATACTATACTACTCGTGAAAAGGTGAGTGAGACTGACTGAGGCTGGTTGGTTTGCTTACAATTACAATGACGACGACGACGATAGTGCATCATTGTTGCAGTTCCCATTGTTGGTTAGGGCGTGGGGACGGTGAGAGTTAAGGATGATATGATATGAAGTGAAATAATGACATGAGAGAGTTACTTTTGCTTTTGAATTCTGCTCTCTGTAACATTCCAAAATTGCTACAGCAGCCAAGTCAAGTCAACCAAGCTAAGCGAGATTGTTTGCTAAAATAGTTTATAGCGTGCTTTGCTGCAGAAGTATATTATGATGATATGGTATGTGCACTTAAGGTAAAGGCGTGCAGAGGAAGGAAGGATGTGGAGATAGTGCAAATTCGTCTAAGGTATGATATAGAGGAAAGGATTAGAATGAGTTTTTGCACAATTGAATAAACCCATCAGCCCTGCAGGCAATGATGGTAGGTGAGGGTATAACAAAACTTTATAAAGGCTGTGGATCTAATGAAGAATTTGGACTCACGTTACGTTACGTTGTTGAAGGTGCTCTAGTATTGTAAGTTATGGCGTATAAAATAAAATGTGAATTTCGTGGTTTGCTCTTTTTAAGGAAATATCATAGGGGATCCCATCACGAATAAAAATGATTGAAGAAAAGTTGCGGTGAAATGAGAGCACAACTCATTTTGTGCTGTTTGTTATGCGAATTGTATCCGTGAAACCGGGCGAACAGGTATTTTCCCTACCCAAGCTCATTAGTATATCAGCATCACAGCGTCTTTTGTAGCTTTTAGCACTGCGGTACTTTTATTTTTAATGTCAAATTGCCAATTCCGTTGAGTAGAAAAGGTCGACGAAGGTTACATTATTGCCCACGCGACGGGAAAAATGTGGGCAGTGTTTGACAACTTGGAAAGCTTTGACAATTCAGTTTGGTGAAAGCATGTTAGATTGAGATATTCGTGAGTACGTACTTGTAACAAATGTAGAACATGTACTCTTTTAACTTAACCAATTTTGTAAAAAAACTGGCAAGATATGACACATTCGCGTCTCATTGAGATTTAGTTTACTTTTTGTGGTATCCTCCCTTGATTTCTCCAACGCCATGGTGGTATTCCCCTTCAGCTACGATGGCATAGCCTTCACCCCCTCCGAAGCCTCCACCTTCACCTCCGCCAAATCCTCCTCCTCCATAACCACCCCCTCCACCTCCAAATCCTCCTCCTATTCCGCCCCCTCCTTTGCCGAATCCACCACCTCCCCCATAACCACCCCCTCCACCGCCTTTACCGAATCCTCCTCCTCCTATTCCTCCACCGCCTTTGCCGAATCCGCCACCTCCACCTCCATAACCACCACCGCCACCTCCGAATCCGCCACCTCCACCTCCATAACCACCACCACCACCTCCAAAGCCCCCTTCTCCTCCTTCAAATCCACCCCCTCCTGAAAAGCATCAGGTAATTGTTCAGTTTCAAATCAATGTTGATTCAATTTACAGTAGTATCTTTCTTTCTACCTTTGCCCCAACCGCCACCTCCGATTCCTCCCCCTCCTCCTACAATGCCAAACCCTGCGCCTGCAAGTGAGAATGAATTCTGACGCAACAGTTTTGTCTAATGTACACAACTTACCGTAGCCTCCAATTCCAAAACCACCACCATATCCATCTCCTCCACCTCCTTTTCCAAGAGTGTGAATAACAATTTTTTGCTTTCCATGTTCTAATTTAAAAAAGAAACCTATTGTTATCTACTTGCTTCACAATGGGTCTTTGATTTTACCATGGTGATGATGGTGTTTGTGATTATGGTCATGGTGGAAATGTCCTCCTCCTCCACCTAACCCATGTCCGTGGGACTTTAAGTAAATTATAATAGGTCCCTTTATCACTCCATGGCCACCTCCACCTCCGAATCCTCCTCCTCCTCCTCCACCATATCCTCCACCACCAAAGCCACCACCCCATCCACCCCATCCCCAACCTGGACCTGGATAATAACCCCCACCATATCCACCTCCTCCCCCACTTTTCTTGCCCTTCTTAAATATGCAGTCTCCAGGGACACTGAGTAAAAGGCATATCGCCACCTGGGAAACAAGCTAAATCAGAACCTAGTTGTGGGGCAGGGTGAGACACTCCGTCCTCTTACCAGGCTAAGGGAATTCCATGACGTTCGTCCAGTAAGCTCCATTAAGATTGAGCTTTTGTATGGCTGATGATGATGGGTTTAATAGTACACAAGGATAGGAATAAAGCGTACCTAAATTTGATATATTTTCACATTTGCCAGGAAACGTTGTACAACACTCGTTTCCTCCACTCCGAGACAAATGAAGTTTAACCACCATTTCAGAAATCCACCAAGCTTTTATAGGTTAGTCTCAATAACTCATTCTTTCAGCAAAAAAGTGATCAAATAAGTGACGTCAAAATGCAGGGTTTGAAAGACAGCCGCAGTTGTCGAAGAGCATAGGGACAGGGACTTGTGTGGTCTAAGGTAGTTGGATGCTGTTACGTCATGCATTATGAATTAATCCGCATCACCAACGTAACTTGATCGAACCTGAAATGAATTATGGGATTGCCACTTTAATTCCGGTAGAAGAACAAATTGGTGTAAAGTTGTGTATTAAGGATAAGACATGATTTAGCCTTTGCATAGAGCCCCTTGCGCGATTTGTTAACCATTAGCCAGAGGGGCAGGCAAGTGAGGCAAATGTCCACACACAAAGTAGACAGACAAGAACCCCTGCCTAGGTTTTGATGGTACATGTCTCATACAATACAATGTTGTTGGCTACCTTAGTTTTTAATGACACAATTATGTCATTCGGGAAGAAATTTAATTTTGTCGATAATTTAAAAGGATTTAAAAATAAAATGATTATAAAAGCCAGAAGGAAAAGAACAAAAAGGGGACATGACGCGAGGCAAATTGGTCTTAAACCACCTAGGCTTCTTAGGTACTGCTTGTCACTACCGCTTTATTGTTAGACACATCTCTATTGTGAAAACATGACATGGTGAGGAGAGTGAGCCAACGCAACGCAGGCAGGCCGACAATTTTGTTCTTATCCTTATTAAGTCTAATGAATTAAGGGAAAATAGGCGTTAGATAAAATAAATTAATGGAGTTGGATGTGCACGTTTTCACTCTGCGTGTATGCATGCATAAACGGCGAGTGGAAAATATTATTGTTTGATAAATAAAAGGGCATTATTATGCCCTATTATTATGCTGACTATGGGTTGAGCAACAAAAAACTGGGATTTAGGAGAATGTTAATTCTTAAAAGACTTTGTAGGAAAAGTGCGACTGATCTCGCGTTGATAGATAAAAGGAATGGAGCAAAAATTATATAATTTCTTCCGGTCGTGCTTTTATTAACAATCTATTTCAATTTCACATTTGTAAGGGTTGGGGCGAGGAAGCTAAATTGCAACACATTGTAAGTCTTACATTACCCCTTAGAAGGATTAATTACCACCGATACAAATCCAATCCATATCAATTAAAAGTTATGTGCAAAACGCTACACTAACAGTAAATACAACGCTAACTATTAGCTTTATTATGAGGCTTTGCGTTTCACTCTGAACACTTGGTAAAATGATTGGTCATTCTGTCAGACCGTGCACTAATTTCCATGTCGCACAGCTTGCATCTGTTAGACTGAATCTTTCCCCCTTCGTCCCTGACGGTGGTATACTGGGTCCATATTGGGTCACGTTTTTTTCCGGGTACCTTTTTCGATTTCTCCTGGGGCTGCAAAAAAGACATGTCGTTGCTGGAGCCTTCGTTGTCATCGAAATCAATCACGTTCACGTTTCCAACAAATGGATTTTCTAAAGTAATCAGGTGCATAAAAAGCGTCTTTTATGGAACAGTTTAAAGTATATTAAGCCACTAACCTGAAGACGAAAGACTCGCACGAGGATCGCTCTGGACAGTATTGCTTTCTTCAGACAAATTCGGCTTATGCTCCTAGAAGAAGAAATATGAAACCCCAACAACAAAGAATATAACATTACAAATTCATACCCCACAACATTTAGTGAAGTGCCTGGTCATTCTATCCGCCCGTGAACTGACTTCTTCATTACATAGCTTGCATATGTTAGACCGAATGGTGCCTTCATCGTCGCGTACCGTAATATAATGATTCCATATTGGGCCATGATGTCTTCCCAGCGACTTTTTTTCATTGGCACTATAATGCCCTGACGTTGATGGATTATTCGTATGAGTCCTGTTTCCGACCTTCTGCGGTTTCAAAAAATATAGTGCATAGTGTAGGGAGTTCATATAGCCTCATGATTGTGAATATCTAAAGGTATTACATAATCCATGTTGTTATCCTGATCCTCATCACAGTTTTCTCCCTCATTGAAATCCACCATGTTCTCACCCTCCGGATCATTTAAATTTGTACTGAGACTTTCGCACCCCTGGGGTGCATTTGCAACAGCTACCAATCGAGCATCATATCTTAAGGACAACTGAAGTGTGACTTATCTTAAGAATCCCTTACCTGATGACGAGAAGCTCATATCATCATAATCATCATGCTGCACAATACTACTCGTGTTAGGCAAGTGTTTGCTGGTTGCAGTCATTTTGAGGTGACGAGCCTAGACAAATTAATGTATGTCACAATCACAACATAAATGAACGATATGAGACAATCTCACCTTAACAATTAAGTTTCTGCTTTTGAACTTAGCAATCCTCTTGGTTGTCCTACCCTGTAAATCCTTTTTACAAATAACAGCATGCCGGGCCAATCTATCGCGACGTGCTGACACATCCTCACCACAGCGTCGACACGTATTCTTCAGAATCTTTCGATTTTCCCCGTACACAGTCCTGAAATACTTCCAAATGCTGGAGAGTTTCCTCCCTCCATTTGTGCCTTGGACATCCCCATGATGGGTGGGGGCAATCACCTGCCCGTCGTCTTCGTCGCCAAGAGAACCAAAACCGTCAACGTTGTCATTCTCCTCCACCTCGCATTCTTCCTCATGGTCTATGGAACACAGAATATTCGATCAATATATGACAAGGATATCATGTTAGACCATACCTGAAGCCAAAGGACTGGATTGCTGTTGTTGTTGGTATCTGGGATTCGGCAGACATTCAGACGGAAGGGGGTTATACTCTGGTTCAAAGCTGTGGAAGTCTTCATCTACAAATAAAAATTGATTTAGTCAGTCCCTTTAAGGGCCCATAATGAGCGCTTTTACATCGCTGTTGCAAGAACTGCTCCAATTTTGCAAGTCTGGTGGCAAAGAGGTGGTGGAATAAATGATGAAACAGGCGCACTTCCTTATCAATGAGATCTGAGTGCATTTTCTTGAATTCCTCTTGAAACATGCCGAGCAGCAAGTCTCCCTCCGTTGTGGCGTCCATCGTGACCACAATAATAAATAATTTATGAAAATTGAGAGCAAAGTGGTTTTTTATAGAGATTTTTCGACACTGCAGCTGACTCAGCTGGTGGAGGTTTTGGGTCTTTGTCTACCATCATCGATTGGCATGAAAATTCATGAAAACTGACGTGTGTACATGATATCATATAGATGGTTTATTACAAAAAATTCATAAAATACATGCCCTGAACTTCACTCTAAAACTTAATACAGAAGGATTAAAAATTTACAATCTAAAAGAACAAACATTGCTTGATTCGATTGTTCATTAAAAACGAAGTGTAGCTCTTAAGCTTAACATATTTAAAAAGAGACACGACAAAAACAAAATTTCCTTAGTCCGAATCTTCCAATAAATCAGGCTCACTGCTGCTGGAATCTGACTCAGACTCCGCCGAATTGGATGGCTCTTGTTGCGACTTACGACCACGACCACTGCTCCTCCTCCGTTCTTGCGTATCCTCTACAACTTCCTCTTCTTCCGAGTCGTCGTCATTTGATGACTCTTCCTCTTCATTTGACCCTGAATCAGAATGGTTTCTCTCCCTCAATTTCGGTTGACGCTTATTTCTGTTTCTAGTTCTATTGCTATTGTTTTCTTGTTCTTCAACGTCGTCATCATCATCGTCATCCGTCACTTGGTCCGAGCCACTTGATACTTTTTCTCGCACTGAGATCTTGTTTTTTGCTTTTACCACCTTGCCATTCTTGGTTGTTTTGGAAACGTGTGCAGGAACAGGATCTCTGTTTTCGGCATTGGAATCGTCGTCAGCCCCATTCATTGTCTGTTCCCTTTCCTCCTCCTGTTCTTTACCGTCAGCGTCACTCATTGTCTGATCCTTCTCCTCCTCATTTTCTTTTTCTTCGCCATCGCCGTCCTCCTCCTTTTCTTCACCGTCACCATCCTCCATCAAACTACTTTGATCTCCGGAGTCTGATCTTCGTCTTCGCTTGTTTTGATGGCGAGCTTTGGCTTCGGCGATTCTTTGATTTTCAGCAAACTTGTCTCGATGTTCATCGATGTCTCTAGAGTAATCTTCAAGTAACGCCTACAAAAAACATTATGAATGCTTAACTACTTTACTTTTAAATGTACAATACCAACTTTAGGTACTTACTTTCGTTTCCTGTTTCTGAATCGACTTTCTCAAGGCATCAATAATAGTTTGGAACGAGTCATATACGGGTTCAAACTCTAATTTATCAGCGTAGTTGTTCAGGTTGTCACGGAAAATCTTAAAAGTTTTATCATTGTGGGGCAGCAGCGTTAGACAATGAGCCGTATCTTCCCAAATTCGTCCACTTCTCTTTGGCCCCTTCAGGCGTGAAATTAGAGTTTCCACTAGTCCAACAACTTGTTTCTCCTTCTTAACACGAGTCAATAAATACCTTGGGAAAGAAAATAAATTGTAGAATGTAGCTTAAAAACCACTCGAGATCATGTTTTGAATCATGAAAATACTCACTTCATAATAGTTTGGAACTGTTCCGGAGTAACATCATTTCTGTTGGACAGTTGTGAAATCACATCGGGAACAGAGTTGCTAATAACGTTCTCTTTGTCTTTCCTATCTGCACAAACTTGAAAGAAGTCCTTGGCCAATTCTATGTTAAAAATAAGTAAAAGTAAGTTTCAGAGAAATAAATAATCACAATACCTCTTATCACTGCTTTGTCGGAACATAAACACAATGCAACATCGGCAATATTGTCCCTAATCTTCACAATGTCTCCAAGGGCCAGATAACCCATGAAATCCAAGCAGGCAGTCTTAACGTGGATATCTTCCCCCAGCAACCTACACCAAAAAAGGCATTTTTTAAAATGAAGACGCTTAATTTGACGTTAAACGGTTAAACGACGATGAACGTACCCATCTTTAATAACAACGTTACACTTTTCTATTTGGTTAGGGAACCGAACGTTTAATACCGTCAAGTGTTTCAAAATTTCGACCTTGACTCTAGTGTCTTTCAACATTTTCCAAAGTCCAATGAAAGGCTGAAAAGAACAAGGGATTCACGATTATTTTTGATTCTAGACAACCAAGAAAGTGTAAATCTTACCTCAACGAGTTTATGGACGCTCTCTGCGCTTACTAGCATTAGTTTTGTCATGGCATTTACAATTGCTAATTGGAGCTTGTAATGTTGGATGGAAGTAATTTTTTGACAAAAGAATAGCGTCAACCTTCTACATTATATTTAAAAAATAAGCATCAAAGTTTGGCCTGTGCGGTGATATGTGCCAATGCCAACGCCAACATACCGGAATTGTAGGAAGGTACCACTGTCCAGTAACTTTTCCACGTATGCCTTGACAATCTCTATTTCTGCATCAAATCCAGCGGTTCCAATACAGGCTTCCATCTCCGACTACACAACAAAGTTTACAGTTACAAAACTGACAAACTGACAACGTCAATGCATTCTATTTGAGTTTACTATTTTACCACGGTATTCGATGCGACAGAAATTCCGCTTACATCACTATTCCTACTGGGGCGTCTTCCGCCGCGTTTACTGGACTTTGATAAAGCGGAGATATTACTTATGCCAGAAACATTGCCCCCGCTGCGACCACGGGAAACAGTGCTAAGAACACTGGCATTTCCTGACTTCGATGTGTCTGGTCGCTCGCCATCAAGACCATTTCCAGACCCCTTTCGCCGCTTTATCTCCGGAATAACTATTGTCTCGCAGTAATAGATGTGAGCTCCCAATATGGATGTCATTATGGCCAAATAGCTAATACAAAACAAAACATTACGTTGAGATAAGTAATACTATTGTTGGTACCATCAATTGTGCCTAAAAAAGACCAAATAAATAACCTACCGAATGTAAAGTTCTTCTGAACCGGCTATTTCTGACAATGGCAAATCATCATTTGAGTTGTTTCTCAAAGCTATTGTAGTAATGGTTGATAGGAGTCGCTTAATTAGAGGAGTGAAGTCCCAACTAAGGCGATATATTATTTGGACTGCGATCTCCGCTATCCGTGGAAACTGCTGGTGTGTGTCCCAATTTCCTTTTTTCGAAACTCCATATTCCAAAATCCATATTATACGATCCCACAGAAGATGTGTTACTGGTAACCTTAATATAGAGAAGTAAGGGTGAATCAAAAGAACTCGGTTTCACTTTAAGTCGATTTTATGATAGTACCTCTCAGTTGTAAGGACGTCACTCTCACCCTTTTTGACTGTCCTGAGAGCATGCAAGATTGCTTCCAAGGTATACCGGACTAATTCTAAATCATCCTCGACGGCTGTTTCACTTAATCCGTGATCCAACAAAAGCTTAAAATTGGCAGTAAGAATTTTTCTTTCATTCCTACTCAGAAAATAATTTGTATTTAGTTTCTTGAATGTTTAAGATGATAAAGTGGTAAACCATACTTGGAAATTGCTCCTATTATGAATACGGCATTTTTGGCATCATTACGAGTCCAACGTTCAGAGCTTCTGGTAAATGCAGTCCACACAATGTTAACTGCGGTCATGGAAATTGACCTGGAAGTATGCATTTCTGCTATTATTGGCTTCAAAAGATCGCGAGTAGCAGCGTCGACAGATTCCAATGTTTTGAATAGGTTTGCCACAATGTCCATATTCCTATATATTTCATTAAATTCAACATGTACTAGTAGTAGTAACAACGTCAAAGACAGCAATACTGGTAAAACACTTACCCAATACCTTCTTCACCAATAAAAATATTCCAGAATGATTTACTTAAACTCGCTGCAGATCCCTTGGCAAGCATGGCGATGGTTTGAATCAAAGGAGTGCTAATTTTAGCACTTAAAGGGTATCCACATCCCACCATCATTTTAATTGCATCAACAACTTCAGCTCTATCACGTTCTACCTCCTTCTCCTTACTGATCTGCAGAAGGCAAAGCAACTTCTCGATTAGAAGTTCTAGTTTGAGCTTCATCTGCAAACTTCCCTGTTGGCCCAAAAATGAAGCAATGCATTATCCTGTATACCGCACACATGGAATTTGATAAGTAAACAGAGAATAAATTGATCACACACCTGCGCAAACTGAAGTAATTTTCTTTCAGTAGCAACTTCGTCACTTTCCTGCAAATCACTTCGAGGCTCTTGAGACATTGACATAGACAGATTAAGGGATTGGTCTAGAAGTGACGTCTCACTGTTGTCATGACCATTATTTTCTTGAACCAACTTAAAATAATCCAAGTAAATGGTGGGTCGGTTGGCAGCAGCCAGATTTGCTGCATCTCTGAACAAACAAAAATGATAAACTTCCCATCCTCATTTATAAATAATCGGGAAAAGTGACTTTGACCTTACCCTATTCCAACTTCACGGCTGTAGGTATTCAAAGCATGGTAAAAGACAACGCACGCCTCCCAGTACTTTTCTTCACTAAGCAAACGAGTGAGAAGAGGGCGCACTTTGTCCATACCCTGCAAGTTGACAGAAAGAAGAAACCTTTATAATTAATACCAACAAAAATAACAATAAACTAGACCTCGTCCACATCCGCTTGAAATTCCTCCGGTAGAGGAAACTCTTGGATTTGAACCTGATCAATAAATTCACGTGTTATTGACGCCAGCATGAAACTCTTGCTTGGAGCCTTTCTCGCCATCATTTCCAAAAGTTTTCTTCTTTGAGCGTCAATTTCAGCTTGGTAATTCATATCCACCTGCACAGATACAATCGAAATGGACGTAACGACAATCTGGAACCATCGTTATGAAGTGCAAATTCTTACTTTACAAATCCCAGGAAATTTACTGAGGACACTTTTAACAAGTGTCAGAGCGTACTTTCGGGAAGTTGCTCCAATGTCCGAAAGCCTGTCAATAGCTGCTGTGAAACAAAAACTAACTTCAACGGGGTCCAGTATCATGTCATCAACCAATTTGGTCAAAACTTGCAGTGCCTGAAACAATTATTTTGAGCATACAATACTGTAAATAAAACCTGAACACATTAGCAATGTACCTTCGCTCGAACTAAAATGTTGACATCTTTACAATGGGCAATTAAAATCCCATTGAGTAAGACCGATCTATATTTTCGGTTAGAGCCTTCATGCCTGCTCTCCCTTCTAGACCAATGTAAGAGGTGTCCACATCCTTGAACTGCTGCACTTCTCACAACCGGGCTCTTATCAAACAAGACCAAGTGTCATTTTCATTTATCATGCTCTTTTGCTAACGAATTATGACATCAATAAGCCACCTTACATCTATTCCCAACAAACTTCGATAAGTTACGCATCCTTCTACAACGACTTCTTTTGGATTATTTTCACACATTTCCAACACTACAGTGGCAACTCCTTTCTCAGTTGAAGCAGGTCTTCCATTTTCATTAAGAGCAGTTACCGCTGCGAGAAGTACGTTTGAGACAGCATTTGAAACACCATCTTCAACCATAGCCCCAACTGTTTGTGAAATCAGTCTGCCGACTTCCTCACCATATTTCATTAGCTAGGAAAAAACAAACAAGCAATTTACTTTTGACCTTTATGTGGACCAAGGAGAAGTGGATGTAAAGTACTCACAGGAAACAGCCGCTGAAATATATCTGCCTTCTTTTCAAATCGTTTGGCTAAAATTGCAAATATATGTGCAGCCTCACTGCCTTGCTTGACTGCCTCCTCGGCTATGCTGGGTTCACAAAAGTTACTGCACATGCTTCTAATAAGTAACCTGTATATAATCAGTTAGAAAAGAATTAAATAGTGGCCAGTGGAGTTACTAAGGCAATTTAACGCGACATAAATACGTACCTTGGGACGCTATAGCCATAACCACTGTCGTCCCAGATTTTTTCCACAGGAAGTTTGAGTATCCGCAACAAGTCCTCCATAATATTGGAGCGAAGATCACGCCAGTTATGCCTCTGGTTGTCTCCACCATCCAGATTAATTTGCTTCTTCTACAAGTTACAAAAAACAAATGTGAAATACAACCTAAAAGTCTGCTGTATAGACTTACCCCTTTCCCCACAACGCCCAACCTTTGCTGCACAGACTTCGTTTCGAGTCCAGACAAGCAACGACTCACCAAGTAAGTCATGACTGCAAGGGACCGACGAATATCTACCAACTCTTGTGGAGCAAATTGACTAACATCATTTCTGACGATTTCTTCATGCAGCTTCACGAGTCCCTTGTGAACAATCCGCACCCCTTCAGTCATGATCTGCGCTGGGGGCGCAGGGTCCCCTGACACGGCGTTGGCCAGCGTGCCATAATGTGAAGTGACGAGTGACACGCCCCCCTCCCTCAACCTCTGATAAATGTCTGTACGTACAAAAGATTTAAAACAATGACATGACGACGACCAAAGTAAGTGAATCAAACCTGTGAGACGGGCTAGCTGGATTTGGCTCGGTTCGATGGCCCTGAAGTAGTCCGAAGTCCCACCCGTCTCCTCCAGATATTTTGTCAGCAACTCGTCATCCATCTTGAGGACGTCCCAGTCAACCAACTCACTGACCAAGAATAAATATTTTTGAAAAAATAATTTATAAAAATTTGACTGTCCAACGGTTAAAATGTCTCGACTCTCGAGGCAAAACAAAGCAGCAGCAGCGGTTGTGGTGGTGAACCGCCGAATGATACAAAACGCGGCTGTCCACCTTCAACTTTTCCCCTGTCACCCCGTTCAATGTTATAACAACGCTTCCTCGTCTTTATTGCTTTTAAAATATTAAATTAACAAACAGCAATTGATTTGATTTGATTTGATTTATTTAATCCCAAATGACAATTTGAAAGAATCAAACTGATCTT
>JAQIWU010000145.1:0-36064 GCA_034696445.1 Isotomiella minor
AGTCTTCATAGGTTGGCACTTGAATTTCTTGCATGATTCAGTCGCATTGATCCCAGCAGACATCTTGGACTCCCATGGGCTTGTTCTCATGTAGGATTCAACACTCCTGTGAAACGTTGTACATAACATAATTAGTCTCAATGTCATAAAAATTCAGATGAAGTCCCTGACCTGGGGATCCACGATGTGGATTCATACGTTCGAGCAAAATTGGAAATCTCGCAAGAGATGCGTTCAACACATTCATCGCTGCTCATGACCCGCTGCGCCACGTCTAGGGATCTAGACGCTGCAGTTACGAAGCTACGACCTGCCGCTGGTGGTACGATTACAGGAATTGGAACAAGAAGGAAAAGCGCTGCAAGCAATAGGATTAGTCCTATTGGTGCAAAAAACATGGACTTCAGAGCGAGACTTCGGCCACTGGAACCTAAAAAGGAGTCTTTGGGGAAAGATAAAGAACGTTTTAGGCCGGTGAATGAATGTCTTATCAGTATCGTGTTACCTTCCCCCAAAATCAGATTTCTTTGGCTTTCCTTGTGAACAAAGTTGGAAAGTGTCTCAGCACTGGATGGGGATTGTACCACCGTCGAAGCCAAAGTGGAGGATGCAGTTATTGTCAGGAGGAATATTACAGGTATGAGGAGAAGTCTATTTGGATCACGCATTTTGTCAATGAACCGAAATCGAAAATATCTTTGAGAATTTATTTGTATCAGATTTTAGAATTACGAGGTTAAGATGATGCCTCCAATAATCCCTACGCAGAAATGCGACAGACGGACCAACTAACTTGTGTTTAAGACTGCAAATTTTTGAATGGCTAGAGAAAACTTTGGGTTTTCAAAGTCATCTCTCAATATTGACACAATGGGTGGGAATATCTAAAGAGGGTTTACATGCTTTTACCACTAAGGACCGATAGGAAGAGACGCGATTGATGAGTGGCCATCATTGTCATTCTAAAAAGCTAATCTCAAAAGAACTCGAAAGATGACTGACATTGATTATTGTACAAGCTCCATTAACTGACTCTGTCGAAGAAGAAGAAGAAAGTAATTGTCAGCTAAGGATTAATGTCAAGTGGTTACACTTTCCACCAAACTCTTCACCGAATGCAAACATCCGCAACGTGATCATGTCGGGGATCTACACGTGTAGATTTTATGTCCAAACATAGGTTTTCCGAATTGAATGAATCAAGTGGAATTAGAGGTTAGGTAAACGTCTCGTTTAAATTGAGATGAGAGCCAATTCGTAAGTTGAATACTTGTGATGAACAAAGAAAAGAAGCAAAAAAGTGAGGCTTTACTTTTGACTATAAAAGTAGAAGGGATAAACTATTATTAACACTCTACAGTCGGAATTTGAAATATCAATCGTAGGTTGAAGTCCTCTTCATCAATTTAACCTGAGAACGGAACAATTGTTTCTGAAAACATGCAATCTCAATGTGCCCCGTACCTCTTTTGACCTAATGCCATACCCTACGTTTTAACTCATCATACGTCAGGTACGTAAGTTTACATAACCCTAAATCTCTACACTTGAATTTGAATTTTCTGATTCATTCTTTGCATTCTGATCCAACAAAGAGCAAATTGAAAGAAGTTGATCTCCTGCAGTCTTCTAAAGAAAAGAATGTGCAAATTGAGTAGTCACGCAATATTAGTCACACGGAAAGGAAAGGATTGTAATACTTTTTTTTAATACGCACTCATCACATTCATACTCACATCATCACATCACCTTCTGATCTGACGAGTCACGAATGGCTATTGTTTGCCATTCTTACCTTAATATGGACATGGACCTCACTTGTGGGATTCGAGAAAACTCCCATCCTTCCTCCAGAGGATTGAGGAGGGTCCAGAGGATGCAAGCTCTAAATTGGACAGGTATTATCTATTTGTTTCACTGTCTAAAAGAGATGCGTCGTAATTTGCCAAAGTGTTTACAACAAAACAACGAGACAACAATTATTTTGGTGGACAATGAAAATGGAAATAAAAATAGATTAGGCAAATAATAGAAAATCCATAAACTCCTTTAAAAAGTGAATGAATGAGGTAACTGAGAAATTGGGTAAATACCTGTTACATAGACTGAGGCAAGAGGAGTAGGTTAGGTTAAATAATGGTCCGTTGTTACTCATCTTAAGTCTTTGTACTCATTTTTTTGGCATGGCCAAACCAATCCAAAAGATTACAACCTGACTTGGGCGTTATATCATCATGTCTACAACAGAACAAGACCTAAGATGATCTTTAATTGACGGACGTTACGTCCAGGAATGGTCATTCCTCATTTCTTACCTTGACTTACAGGATTGTTATTGGATTTAGGATATTACGTGGCCTCGTTTGGTTGCATTGTGCAGTTTGGTACGTGCGGGGAAACTGAGAATCGGCTATAATTTTTGATTGTTATTACTTCACATATCATTACATTACTCATCAAAGGTTGTACCGTATGTCATCATCGCCATATCATCTCAACTCCCTTGCCCACACACGAACGACGGACAAGTTTTATGTTGCGTGATCTTGTTTAGATTAAGATTTATTCAGATTTACGGGATCAAATGAGACGGTTCTTCTGTTTCAACTGTACTCCCTCAAAATGCAGATAACATCCTCTTTAAGACTATTTTGTGTCATTAGTTTAGCAATAATTATAAGCGAAGTTCATTCGCAATTGTCATCAATAGTTCCTGACCGAGAAGCAGTTCGACTAAGGATTTTAGAGTTTGATAAGGCTAGTGATAAGTTGGTTCAAGTGTGGACGAGCAGGGATTCGGACTTGGTTTTTGGAGAAGACGTTGGAGAGACCAGTTACATTGTGTTGGAGTGCAGGAGTAATTATGGCCCAATTACAGTCAGCTATAAAGGGGATGGGGTAAGTTGAGATTTATTATCTTATTTGCCATATTATTTTGACTGTTTGGATGTCTTTAGGCTCCAGAATTTACAACGAGTACAAACACCACAAGAACGTCTCACGGCACTTACTTTTGGACATTTCTAAGCTTCCCCTATTCTCCAAGGGCTGAAGACAGTGGAAATTATTCGTGCATTTCACCCTCGTTGAGAAACTCTTTTTCAAACTCGATTTATCTCTTTGTTCCTGGTAAACTATATTGTGGCATATTTTTCGATTGAAAATTGTCCCTCGTTTCATTTTGTGCAGATACATCTTCAGCCTTATTCACCCCAAGCCGACTAGAAAACCGAGTGGAGAGTCCAAAAGGACGCTATTTTCGGATTCCATGCAGCGTCCTGCACCCAAGTGTTCGCGTCACCCTAGACAGAATTAGTGATGTAAGTATACAATTTTTTGCTTTGGTCTATTAACTGACGATATGGACTAATAATGTTAAAGAATTCGGGGAGCGAGTCAATCCACAATGGCATTGGCCAAGGGAGAGTCACCTACGATCCAAAGTATGGCTTTGACATCCCCTTGTCCCTCGTTCACCCAAACGACAATGGTAAAGGTCCAACAGTCTTTGTGTGCAAGGCCTACTTTCGTGGAAGACAGGAAGAGGTTGAGTATAAGATCTACTCTGAATATTATCCGGGGTCTTCAAACAAGGGGACGATGACAATGTATGGACCCACTGGGGTAAACAATAAAATTCGCCCATTTTCACCACCATCGTCCTCGGGTCGAGAAGTTAGTGGGATTCGATCTGCCTGTTCTCCAAGGACTTGCGGAAAATTTGCAGAGTGCATTGTCATCGATTATGCGGCCCATTGTGTGTGCAACGAGTTTCATTCTGGAGACCCCTTCACGGAATGTAGAAGAATGAGTGACCGACTTCAAACCTACACCTCATCAGACCCATGCTCTCCAAATCCATGTGGACGAGGGAATCCCTGCGTCCCCATTAATGGACACCCTGTATGCACGTGTGAGGGAAACCATTTGGGCAGCCACAACCCCACCATTTGTGACCGAAGACCACACGCTGTTCAGAATATCAACTTTTGTTCAGTCGACACCGACTGTCTCTGGAATCAACGCTGTCACAAAGAGAGTCGAAGTTGTGAAAATGTTTGCAGCAATGGGACGAGACAATATTGTGGTGAGAACGCAAGGTGCGTCGAATCTTCCAACCATTTCGCATTGTGTCAGTGTTTAGAAGGTCATGGGGGAAATCCGTACAATGGATGCAGAAGAATAGGTGGTCAAAGCTGTCCGAATGGACGCTGCAATAGCAATGTACATTTAGAAGGCGGGTCAAGGGATAGGCTGAAACAGTTGTGCAACTACACAAGTTGTGGCGTGGGTGCGAAATGTCGCGTGATTAAAGACCGAGTGGACTGTTCTTGCCCTAACGGTACTAAAGGGAGTCCACACGTTCGCTGCGAATCGGACAACTTAAATCAACAAGATGTTAGTACCAGACTCTGCAGGGATTGTGGTCCAAACAGCAGATGTACAGTTTCAGAGGATGGAAGTAAAATTAGTTGCGACTGTGCCCCAAACGCCGTTGGCCAACCACCAAATTGTGCTCTAAGACAGTCTCAGCAAATCTGTCGTGACAACTTTGACTGCTTGGACAATATGATTTGTGACCAGCGACGAGGATGCGTGGACCCTTGCAACATTGCTTGCAGTGACACTGCCATTTGCACTGTGTCCAATCACGTCCCGAGTTGCACGTGTCCACATGGTTTTGAAGGCGATCCCAAGTTCGGATGTAGGCAAAAGACTTTTACATCTGTCACTGACTCCCGCTTGGACGAGGACTTGGATCTGGTGGATCATCCTTGTCGTATAAATTGTGGGCCAAACACTGTCTGCAGGGCCGTCATGCTAAGTGAGCTGGACGATTACCGAAACACCCTGAGAAAGAAGAGACAAGAATCCCTGTATTTTGACATGATACGGGCAAATGAAAATCTCAAACAGGGAATGTTTTCTGAGTGTTTGTGTCGAAAAGGATTCCAGGTACGATGAAGACTAACAAATGTGGCATATAAATGTATACAACTCGGCCTTTCCCTTAGGGTAATCCATATGGATTGTCCGGGTGCAAGGAACAAGGGTACGCGTACAAAGCTGAGGCCACCACTGAGCATTTTCTGACAATTGTGATGGACCCTGATCCTTGTGATCCTTCTCCATGTAAGTGTCCTTCATTTTTTAGATGGGATCATACTTCATTAAGCTATAATGTTTTAAACGAAAGGTGGTCACAATACATTTTGTCGGAGGTACAAGGGAAAGGCCTTTTGTAGCTGTGACTTCGACTCTGTGGGTCAACCTCCAAATTGCAAGCACAAATGTCAATTCGGATCACACTGCATGTTTGACGAAGTCTGTAATAACGGACTTTGTGAGAAGGATGGACGACAAGACACAAATAATAATAATGCAAACGGTCGTACAAAATATGCCTAAACTTGACATTGAAACCGATACAAATGGACATGTGCCAAACATGACACGTCTCTCTATGATCATTATAATTTTTGAATTGTTCCTTTTTTCGTCTGATATTATTAATTAGTGTGTGAGTGGGAGGACCTTTAACCTTCTATTCTACGTACCTGAAAACTGTTATCCTCGCCAGTTTTTTTAAGTTCATTTCATGACTGACATGGCACTGTGAGACGATGAGATGTGTCTCATTCTGCCTCCCACTCATGAAACAGTAAACTTTTAGTATTTTGACAAAGTATTCATAAGTTACTTTTGGTCGTTTACCAAATATGCTAAGCGTAATTACGCCTGTTTGAATTTGAATTGAATTGTTACACTATGGTGGATAATTAGCAAAATTGTTATGTGCAAAATGAGTCTTTAGATTTGACAGTGGATGAACATATCTAGCCTTTTAATAAAAACTACAGTTGCAACACAAATGACAAAATGAGTGAATTATGATTTACAAGAATTAGAGATGGGCTTGGCTTGTCAAGATGAGAATTTTTAAGTCAGGAATTTCTAAGCATACAATCTAATTTGCGGAAATAAATAAGATCTTCAAAGTGATTTGAACTCAGAAGAAAGTATACCTATGCATTTGGTCAAACATTTTTTAGTTCGTGTAATAACCAGTTCCTCCAAAGGGAAGGTTATGAATTTGTCAATCTTAATGTTATCGACAGGACACGGGTAACGAGTAATTCATTGGAGTGGTGGGGTGTCTAATTGAATGTAATAGAACCAGTTTTTCACATAACCACGGTTCAGCTAAGAGGATGAATGCCATAGGAAGCAGCAAAGTTGACGGGAAATAAATCTTCAATCTTACTTCTTGTTTTTGCAACACTATACATCTTCACCCTTGTTGGCAATGTCCATGCCCATTGTTTCCTTATAATAATAATAATGCTCTTCTATCATCACAGCAAACAATCTGCACTTATTGTGTTGCTCTCATTTTAATGAGGCTGTGTACGACCGTAAAAGATAAGACAGTGCTGATGAGAGACTGGGGTTGAGGACCTTTCTTTATGCCCGGCACTTGAAAAAAAACATTACTTTTACTTTTTTATAGACTTGACGACTCAGTTCGGTTGGATTCGATGGTTAGAAGGAAGGAGTCATTTGCTTCAACAAGATGTCCTGCTTTCGCATTATCCACTTTCTTTGTTTAATTCTGTTTCATTTTGGGGAAGCAGCGCATTTCAGAAATGAGGTTCCGGTCGTAAAAATTTATGAAATTAGGCCTTCGTTTGCCTCGAAGTTGGAAGTCTCCGAAGGTGAACATCTTGTGAACAAACCTCCAAATTCTAACATTGTCGTTGGGGAAGATATTCAACCGGAAAGTAAGCTCATCCTGGAATGCGACGCGAGGTAAGACCATCTTTTTGCAAATGAGGGCAAGCTAAGACTCTCGTGGTTTAGATACCCTGTGCAATGGATATACACTGGGGATGGAATGCCGGAATATTCTACAAACACGACACAAACTCAAAGTTCTGGGGGTATTACGAGACCAGATAGTCTATTTGCTGCGTCCATATCCCTTGGATATAATCGCCCCATCGGATTCAAAGATTCGGGGAGATATACGTGCAGAAGCTTGCAAAATCCTGATTTGTCCGTATTTTACTACCTTTATGTCTCAGACAGCAACAAACTGTTCGTGAGTTCAGAAGGTGAGACCATTTACTACAGACGAGGCGATTCTTCGGTTAGGATTCCGTGTTCTGTCACCAACCCCAAGACGGCAGTAACCCTTCAAAAGTCAATTAACGTAAATATTTTAAATAGAGTTGCAATTAACTAGTGACTGACTGTGAGATTTTATTTTTCAGGGCCTTGTCCAATGCCCCTTGAATGAGTCTATTTCATACGATTCAACTTCCGGCTACGAGTTGAAGCTTTCATCTTACTTCGACCCTGCTGGAACCTATCTCTGCACAGCAGGGTTCAACAATACGTATCAAGTTGTGAGATACACACTCGTCAGAGATGGTAATTGAACTATCTTTCTGCAGTTTCTTGAAGATTATGTAATGATTATGCCTTTAGAAACAAATGACATTGGACCCACCACTCCCTCCACGTCCCACAAAGGTTCATGTACCAGAAACACGGAATGTGGAGCCAGTGACGCCTGCATTAGATACTCTTGCACTTCCCCTTGTGCCTCTGCTTGTGGAAGGAATACCCAATGTGACGTTGCGTCCCATGTGGCACGATGCCACTGTCTTCCAGGTATCAAATTGTATCATTTGGTAACAATGAAGCCTCTGCAATTGTGAGTTTACTTAGGCCACACTGGCGATCCGTACAAAGCATGTTACATCCACATTAAACCGGAATCCATTGAGCAAAGGGACCCTTGCACTCCAACTCCATGTACATTCCCATTCTTTGTATCACAAACAGTCATATAAAGTTTACTGTGCTTGCAGGCGGACTGAATACAATTTGTGAAAGACATAATACCCTTGCTCGTTGTATTTGTGCCCCAGGTCATCAAGGTGACCCTTACACTCAATGTAGGCGAAGTGACCCCTGTCAACCAAACCCATGTAAGTCTGTCTGGTAACTGTGAACTCGTCAATAAAATAATTCTGCATGGCAAGGTGGCGACAATGGTGTTTGCCAACACAGAAGCGGGTATACTTCATGCAGTTGTCGACCGGGGTATTATGGCCAACCTCCTTATTGTCGAGCTGAATGTGAGGTTGACACACACTGTCCAAATGATCGAGCTTGCATTTATGGAAGGTGCAGAAACCCTTGTGAGGGAGCCTGTGTTAGCTTCCGGAGAACAGAGTGTCGTGTAAGCAAAGCTTGATAGTTTGTTCTTTGTATTATTGCGTATAACTGCTTGCATGTCTCAGGTCATTAATCGGAAAGCCGTTTGCGCCACGATAAGCTGCCCACAAGGCTACTACGGCCGAGACTGTTTGAATCTGTATGCCAAATCCGACGGTCAAATTACAGCCCCAGCAAGAGTTGGAACTCCTATCGAACATGTGCCACCTACCGAAGTCATCAGTCCTTGTGTACCTTTTCCATGCGGAAGAGAAGCCGAGTGCGTTACAAAATCTGTCACAAACGAAGCATTAAACACGACGAGTGACGTGGCCCTTTGCCAATGCCCACCTTTGAAAACTGGAAATGCCGACGTGGAATGCTATCCCACCGAAGAACAAGCAGTGTTGCAGAGTGACCAACCAGAGGTCGAGCTACCAGAACCCATCTCTACAAACACTTCATCACCAACCATCGTTGACATTGATTATCGTTGTACCCCAGAGTGTGGGATTAATGCTAAATGCAGCATGTCAACCAACAATTGCGTCTGTCCCTCAAAGTATAATGGCAATCCGTACATCAAATGCTACCCAACCACTTGCACCACAAACGAAGACTGTGACAATATCAACGCCTCCTGCATTTTGGGCCGGTGTTCCGAAAAGCAGTGTGGCGTCAATGCGATTGCCATTGTGGCTGAGAATGGAAAGTCCACTTGCACCTGCCCCACCAACTTTACGGGGATTGCAACCTTAGCTTGTCATCCAATTATAAGTAAGGCCTAAAATTGTAAAACAGTTGTAGCTTGTTTACATTGCGAATAATAAAGAATAGCCATGAATCTAACGCCTATATTCATTTGACTTTTCATAGACACTCCGGCAAATGAGACTAGTCCTACACCTACTTCATCCACTGCAGTTCCAGACCGTAAAATCCCAAACAATGGTACCTGTGTGGATGAAACCGTCAGGGTTAAGTGCGGGCCACAGTCAATTTGTAAGCGTTTTCATGACCTGGAACGATGCGTATGCAGCGAAGGGCATTTCGGGGACCCCCTGTCGTCCATTGGCGTAGGAGTTTTAAGATCTGTGTCAAGTCAGTGTCATATATATTTTTTTACTCTGGTCTAGTGCACTAAAGGGATCCAATGCAATGAGGACAGCCAGTGCACCAACCAAGAAGAATGCGTCAATGGAAAATGCGTGAATGTTTGCCGACATCGCAATTTCTGTGGTCCCTTGTCAGGGTGTAAAGGGGACAACCATAAGGCAACTTGCATTTGTCACATTGGGTAAGGCATATTTGCATGCATATCAGTTATATTTTTGCAAGGCTTTAATTAGTAATACTTGTTAATCTTGTTCGCAGTGCCGTTATCAACCCAAACGGAGAATGTGAGTCTGCCAAAGGTGCCCTAGCTGAGAGGTTCTTTTTCAGATCTTTTGAAGATGTGTAAACTACTGGGTTGGATAGAATTATAATGAATTATGGTCTTAATCATGTAGTGTAGGTGCACAATAAATCATTAAAAATAATAAAATAAATTCGTACCGACACGTTCATCCTGAATAATTTAGTTGCGTAACGTAATGTCATTTGATTTTGTCTGTTAGCAGGAAATGGAACTGTCTCACTTTCCCACACAACATTCTTGACAATGCAATATTCTCCCTATCCTTTCGAGGTACAAACCTTAATTAGGGGTAAGCCTAGAGGAAAAGCCTTTTATGCAATTAACCACATCAGCATCATCAAATTGATCCGTTTTCAATTCAAGAGCACAATTTAATGAAGCAGTAGGAAAATGGTACAAATTGTTTCCTCCTCCAATTTTTTGTGACTATGCAGTCACTTGCATACTTCATTTACAACAAGATTTCCGGTGACTGTGAAACAATAATTCTTAATGAATTCTGACCTCCTATTCACACCCTACGGGGAGTCTGTTACATTCTCTCTTTTGCATTTCTTAGTGTCATCATGTCATTGCATGAGAATGGTGCATACAAACCTTCTTTCTCGGTCACAAAGCAGCATGCAAGATAGATTTGATAAGTAACACAAATGCGTCAAGTGAAATAAAATGTGTGGAAAACGCGACCCTTTTAAAAGGGTCGGGATTTTTGTGTGGATTGTGAACGTGTCCCTGTATTTTAGTGTGTCAAGCTCTTTGTCCCCCCTGTGGGACAGTGTGAAGACGAGCATTGTTCAAGAGTACGATGTGATTGAGGGGAATGATCTTTTAACCGTGAGGGTCAACATGGGTGAACACACGTCGACGGACCTGGTCGTGGGAGAGGATCTGAGGCCGGACAGTCGTGTGACTTTGACATGCATAGCGCATCATGGACCTGCGGAATGGTAAATGTCAGCGTCAAGACTGTAATTTTTACATAAACGTTTAAAACACTTGTTTTTGCAGGGTCTACAGTGGGGACGGGGTAAGTCAAAAGTAGGTATTTTGAAACAGTTAACATGCTTCTTTTGTGCAGACGCCAAACTTTGTCAAGAACTCCACCACTGAAAATATCAGTGCAAATAAGGGAAAGCAGGCTTATGGGGACGATATGAATGGGGCAAAGCGGTACGTTGCGACTCTTACACTAGGCTACAATACCGAAATGACAACGGATGACTCTGGAAGATACAACTGCATGACAGCCTCACCAGGGTCGGGATTGAAGTATAAAACCTTATCAGCGTTTTACCACATTTATGTTCCTGGTAAAGAAATTCGGTATAACGATAAGTCAAGTTTGTATGGGTCTCTTGTTGTTTATCCAGCAAAGGACAGATTATTCATTAGGAAGTCGGAAACGGTGTCTTACGACCTGAACAACTCTGCCGCAAGGATTCCTTGTGGGGTAACGAATCCCAAAGCTTCTGTAACCCTGCAGAAGTTTGTACAGGTATAAATAAAAAAGTACTTAGCCTGGAACTTAACTCGCACACTATTTTAAAGGGGGAATTGGAATTTGTCCCAAGCGGAACAATGCTGTACCACCCGATAAGTGGCTTTTATCCCAAAAAAGACATCAAAGGGACGTACATTTGTACAGCCGGATTCAATGGAACGTTTGACTTTGTTCATTTCACCCTTGTTCCTGTGACGGCTTCTTCAGGTTTGCTATCAATGCCTTCATCTAATCTTCATTTCATATTTTTGACTCATTACAGAGGTGACCACTTTCTTAAAGAATGTAAAGCACAATATCAGAAAGTCGACCAAGAAGCCACTAAAGTACCAAAATCCAAAGCCGGAAGATTTGGAATGGCTTCTACATCCAAATCTGCCACGAACCCCTACACCTCCCACGACCAGAAAACCAACAATCGTCAAACCCTACAGCAAGGTTACGATAAAGACGCCTTACATTCCATTTCATCTTCGCTACACGACCACACCATACCCACCCTTTCAAACCTTCTTCGACGTTGAGACTGTAACCACAAAAAGTTCATCCCTGTCTCACTCTCAACGGACAAAAGTGACAACGTTAAAGTCCAAGTTTGATCCTTCGAAATACCCTAATATACTCCTGAAGGAAACTACGCATTCGAAAGGCAACATCGTGAGATATACAACGAGCAAGGGGTCTCACCCCACCAAGCCCATTACGGTCAGCAGCAGTAGTAGCACCACTACCATCAAGGACAAGCTGAACATTCCACAAGAGCTCATCTCCTATCGGCCAATCCACACCTACACCAAAGGTAGTTCCAGTAGCTCAAAGCCAAAATTTAAAGAGCGACCTACACCATCCACACCCGCTCCTTCCTCTACCACGCGGAGAACTACGCCCAGACGCTATCGTCCTAAAACCACGACCACACCCCTTCCTGAGACGTTGATCTGCTCTGGATTCAAATGTGGGGAAAATGCAGAGTGCTTTGCAAACGCGGTGTACAATGAAAGTGCGGGAAAAGAAGTGACGGAGCCTGGGTGTAGGTGCGTGCCCCCGAACCTTGGGAATCCATACCTGCTCTGTCACCCTCCGGACAAGATGATGGACACGGACGTTCTTTTTTTCAATTTGACAAACTTTAGACGAATCCCCGTGTTGGCAGAACCAATCTACAGCGACTCTGAGTCGGCGAGTTGGGAGAATGGGAATGAGGAATCCGGTGAAGGGGTTGATCGTGATGATGGATTGAATGATTATAAAAAGACGCTGGTTGACATTATTGATATGTAAATTCATGACATTTCCTGCAAAAAAACATGTAATAAAGTTTGGTAAGCATCCCTAGAATTACTTCTTCTCAACACAGCAAAATCTCACTCTGCCACTCCCCTTTGTCTGCACCATTTTAATCTTCTATTGCGTCATATTTTGTAACTCCTTTGTATCATCATCCGTCATCCTATCTTTCATGTCTTTCTTTACCGCCTGTCATCATACCATGTCCACATTTATTACAAGTCAGCTCTTTTCTTGGGTTATTATTAATGAAACTGGGTTTCCAAATAAGGAACTGGAGGGATGGATGTAGGTAGGTAGATGGATGGATAGACCCATGAAATCACTGATCTATGATCAGATCGAATCAGTTTCAGTACTGTAACAATCAGAAGTAAAGCAGACTAGCTAAGCCTCAGCTACTTGAAAAAAGCAGTCAGCATTTAATGATATTTAGACGGTTACGATACGCCAGGTCAGTAACCACATCATCCATATTAGCGTCTCTTCTCTGGTAATAAACTGCGACCACCTCCTCACCTTATACCCAAAGTGTCGAGGAGGTAATTAACGACCATAGGTTTGGTCTGTTTAAATCGAATTGGTTGTCAACATGGGTTGAGTTCAATTCTGTTGCAGGAGTAGAAGAGAAAGTTTCCAACGTGTAGCATCTGATTTATGCCCACCGACTCCGAAGTTAACAATGGGCGTGCCTTCAAATATATCGGACAGAAACACAATGCAAACTCATTGCATTTTCTGACTGACTGGAAGAATAATTTCTTTGAGGATGAAAGGATGAAGGAAGGAGCTTATTTGGATGACAAAGAACATTACATTTCATGAGCAAGCAACAATGCCTCCTACTTCCATTCCAATTAAACCTAACCATCGTCAGTGCCACACCAACAAAAGAGCAAGTCACTAATTTAAATGGGCAGAAGTCAAATTACTCGGGTGTTCCATTTTTTTAAACCGTGACATAAGCAACAACTCAAACTTTGATTGAAAATATTAGTATTCATTCATTCAGATAAAAACCCATCCAAGTGCTTTATTTTAAATTCATCTTCACTTCTCATAGTGAGTCATACAATAATGCAGGAATGAATATTCAATGAAGTCACTCGCAGTGGATGTGAAAAAATAAAATGAAATATGCTAAATGTTGTGGGCGGTGACTTATAGTTTAGCCACAGTAATCAATTCTGGCCGAGTCGAATAAAATGTATCAAGCTGGCAAAAGTAATTTTAAAAGTATCGAATGTTTAGTTTTGCACGAAGGTTTCGATTGAATTTCTGCGTTTTATTTTGCATGTAAATGAAAACGGAAACGCAATGTGAAATATTGTTTTCACATTGCCCCGTGAGTCTCATTCTGCCCCGTAGGACAATCCCTTCCCACTCGTTTTGTTCGGATTTTTAAGGAATTTTCATTTGGAATTTTATGAATTCCTGTAATTGTTTGTTTGAAGTTCATAATAGAACATCCTCCGCATCTTCCCTTTAGACCTTTGTGTCAGTCCAGTCTTCTCCAGAAAACTTTATGAACAATGATAATAACAATACATCAGCAGCAGTAAAGCAAGCAACATCGTTTTCTTTCCTCCTTTCGGAGGTCTCTTTGCCGTCTTCTTTCTTTTCCAGGTGTGTATTGTTCTCCAGCAAACATTTAGTACCTCAACAGGTACGGATAATGGGGACCATGAGTCCTTTACATTATACCGTATAATAATAATCATTGGTGAGGTGCCAGTGTGGAAGGGAAAGAAAGGGACACTAAAATAAAAAGCAAGCAGCCCTAAGCAAACGAATCTAAACGCGCAGATCATATCTTGCAAAGCTGAGGCAAAAAGCATTTTGTTAATAGTGAAAGAAAGGAGAGGAGAGAGATGAGATAGAAAGATTCCTCCAATGCAGGCAGGCTGAAGACGCAAGAAAAAGACGAAGATGAAGAAAGAATGGTTCAGTTTGTTAGCTGGGCTCGGCAGGACGAAGTCATTTTCATTTCATTATTTCAATCTTATTAAAAACTAAAACCTCATCACATCTCATCGCATATCTCCAGACTTTAAGGAAAAGTATTAATACCTACTTTACTTTCTTTATTACGTAAACGATGTGTGTAAACGTTCAGTTCAGTGTACCATAAATTCTCACCC
This sequence comes from Isotomiella minor, assembly GCA_034696445.1. Taxonomy (NCBI): domain Eukaryota; kingdom Metazoa; phylum Arthropoda; class Collembola; order Entomobryomorpha; family Isotomidae; genus Isotomiella; species Isotomiella minor. Next base: position 14,576 of record JAQIWU010000145.1, read on the forward strand.
CCTTCGCACATCTCATCTCATCCCAATTTTCATTTTTACACTGCGCCTTCCTCTTCCTTCCTCCGAGTAATTGTTAAGCCATTAATAATGAATGTACACACACAGACTTTGTTATAGTCCGTTCAGTTGGTTTGGGAGTAAGTGACATGACATGAGCCATTTGCCGGTTCCTCCAGCAGAAGAGGTAGAGATGTGAGGTTGGTGGTGTGCATTTTTGTATATTTTTTGTGGTGTCATTTTAAACAAAGTGAGAAGAGATATTGAGCAGCTCTTCTTCAATCTTCTTAATTCATTAATACCACTTCGGATGGATGCCACGCCACTGCCCCCAAGTATTTGTGTTTATCATCATCATTATGCAACCCCTTCATCTCCATGCACTGACTGCACATATGCATCCAGCAAATATTAAACAATCAAAAGTGTGAAGAAACTGTTCAATGTGAATGTGAACTTTCACTGCATGTAGAATGGAGAGTTTTTAAGAATTTGACCTACGGCCCGAAAAGCCACAGACAGCTATAGAGGTATTGTACTCGTTTATTCTGTTATAATAAAACTGCCAAAATAAATAATTTGATCCTTTTGAGAACACAGTAAAGTAAAGTGAGACGTCTCTTTGGAATAAAAAAAACCTGAGGACTGTGGGGTCATATTCAATATTATGAAATGAAATGGAATGAAAAAGCAGTGACGTGATGGGGTTAAACTGTATAATGATACCTTATTATTCAACCTGATTGTTTTATACCTGACACGATCTCCAAAAGAGTTAAAGAGCTATTTTATCTAGAGCCGGAACACCCTTTCATTTCCTCCTTGTGTGCACTTGACTTTAATAAGCCTTCTAGCATTTATCATGTAACACTATCCCAGAGAGGAGAAAGATGACTTTAGATTGGAGAAGAAAGAGTGCGAGTGCAGTGAGACCAAGAGGTTTCAGTTCATTTTATTTTATTGAGCTTCAAAAAGTCGTGAGTTTAGTATCTTTTCATTTTTATTAATCCAGGTAGTTTTCCAAAGCACGCAACATCTTACATCTTATCGTGTAGAATAATAGCTCTAACAAGATTTGGTTTTGTTGCTGGTGAGTAATCTCTTTTCTCTTATACTTTCTTGAAAATAAAGAAAGACAGGATGACGTTATTGTGCAGCATATTTGTATTGTTGAATGAATGACGTTAATGGTTGACGGATCACGAATTTATTACCAGTGTCAGGTTAGGTTGTTGTAGATAAGTCGTGTAGACAGGTAAGGCTAGGCTATAGGCGCGATCGATGGGTGGGTGGACATGTAGAAGACTGGAATTAGTGAAACGACAGTAAACAAATAGTTAGACGTTGTTGAACATGATTTCAAAAAAAACTTTTGGGCAGTACTATTCTTCCTATCATGCAAACTACCTACAGTGTGGTTTGAATAATTTCGCTTTTTCCAAGTGAATGTAATGAATTTGTTGACTGTCTTCTTTAAGCAGTAAAAATTCTTTTTGTGGTTTCATTATTGCTTGCATAATCTAATGCTAATGCTGCTGCATGTTTATTATGGTAATTGTTTAAGCTGACAAGGAATCCGTGACGAATCCCACTTCCCATAAGGAATCTAACGGTGGAGAATCATAAAGATTCCTCACAGTACAACGGCAATTAGACACTAATCTCTATTGTTTGGAAGCGATAAGGTTGGCAAAATATAACAAGAGAAAGCTGAAGGAGTAGCAGGCAGAATAAGTGGATGCATGGTACCTTTTCAGGTTTCATCCAGAATAAACTATCATAAGTAATTTTTTACCAAATTGGGCGTTCTGCAAACACTATGACGGAATTAGCATGTATGTGTATCGCTCTTGTTTAATTTGTCGAATGGAGTGTCATCATCACTTCCTCTCCTGATGAACCAGCATGAGAACTTACCTTAAAATTATTGTTTCAGAGTCAAGCTTCAATGCATGCAGACATGTCATGAGACGCCACCACGACCTTTAATTTTATGGACATTGAAAGAAACCTATCGAAAGGGGGATGATGATGGCTGGAAGCGTGGGACCACGAAAACGTCGAAAATTATTTTCAAACAATCTCTCTAGGATGAATTCAATCATTAGACCCAACTCCCTATGGGTCATTATTTTCGCCTTTCTGATGATGACTGTTTCATGTGTTCATCCGAGTAAGTTTTTTGTTCCGTTTTTACAAACCAACGCATATATTTTAAATGGACTTGGTGCGATTAACTGATTCATTCTTATCGAAATGGGACTTCTTTTTGTCATGCATTTTCATTTCTCACATCTCATTTTCACTTTGAGAGGCATGAAAGTGTTTAGCCGTTCAAACTAAATGATTCTATTACTTCTGAAGGTTTTTATGAGGAGTCTTCATCAGAAGAAATATTAGTTGGGAAATCTAGACCTGGAAATACATCAAGCAATGGAATTTCGCCACCCATCCTAAACCTAGCCACTCGAGCTGCCATTATGGTGAATGCAACTTGTGGGGAGAAGGAAGAAGAGACTTATTGCAAATTGGTGGAACATGTTCATTTGACCAGAGCTAGGGTTTCACAATGTGAAGTTTGCAATGACCAATTGGTAAGAATTGTAAAGGATCTTTGTAGATTTCGATTTGTGGAAAAAGAGTTATCATTTTTTAGGGAAAACGTCATCCCATCCGATTCGCAATCGACGGTTCGAACCGTTGGTGGCAAAGCCCTAGTCTTCAGAATGGTCGCAAGTTCGAATGGATCACAATCACAATTGACCTAAAACAAGTAAGAAAATGACAAAACCAAATACTTCTTGTGTGCCATTCTCACTTTGCCCTGAATCAGGTTTACCAAGTCACCTACATCATAATCAAAGCTGCCATAAGTCCTCGACCAGGGAACTGGATCCTGGAACGATCCCTTGACGGCATAACTTACACGGCCTGGCAGTACTACGCCATGAGTGATGAGGAGTGTTGGAATCGGTACAGGATTCGTGCCAAGCCCGGCAAGCCGAGTTACAGTGACGACGAGGAAGTCATTTGCACCTCGTACTACTCTTCCCTTCATCCGATGGAAGGTGGGGAGGTGAGTGGTGAAAGGAAATAAATAACAATGGACAATTATACGCGATAAATCAGTTCATTAATGACATGAATGAATGAATTTGTCGTGCTCAATCAAACCAGAAGAATATAATGAACTCCTTGTCGACAGATCCACACATCTCTGGTGAATGGGCGCCCAGGGGCAGTCGGACCATCTGAGAGACTCACAAAATTCACAATGGCCAAGTACGTACGGTTGAGGCTGCAGAAGATTCGAACTCTGCATGGAGACTTGATGAGTATGAATGTGGGAACGGAGAGATCGACAGATAAATCTGTCATGCGAAGATATTTCTATTCCATTAAGGATATATCCATCGGGGGTCACTGCGTCTGCTTTGGCCATGCAAATGAATGCGCTGTGGATGCAGGAACAAAGGTAATGTAATCCAATCCTTCATTATGATTACTACACGCTGTTGTTATCGGTCAAAAGAGCGGTGGGTAATACATCTTCCTAAACGAGGCAATAAATTACCCATCTTGTTACCGATCTCATCTCCTTTCTTTCTTTTTTTATCCATTTCTCACAAAAACGTGTAAATATGTAGACCTACTATGCGTTCATTACTTTTCAACGCAGACCGAGAAATGTATGTGCCAACACAACACTTGTGGAGACCGTTGTGACATGTGTTGTCCCCTATTCAACCAGTACCCATGGGGTGCTGGGAACTCAACCGCTTTTTCCGCCTGCGAACCATGTCAATGTCATGGACATGCGGATGCTTGTGTGTACGATCCGCTAATAGCCAGTCAAAAGCTCTCCATTAACACGGTCGGAGTCATGGATGGCGGAGGTGTTTGTCATGATTGTAAAGTAAATACTTTTCTCCTGTCATTTTAAAGCCAAAGCCTTGGCTTCTTTTTGTCTACTGGACTGGAATGAATGAAACCTGTTCTCATGCTAGGATCACACCACTGGAATCAATTGTGAGCGTTGTGAAGAGGGCTACTTTCGTCCGAGAGGGTTGGGAAGGAGTGATCCTCGTCCATGTCTAAAATGCCAATGTGACGCTGTGGGAAGTGAGGGTAGTTGTGTAGCGGATGAAACAGCAGCAGGACTTTTGGGGAAAGTGAGACGCTACTCACTAAAAGAGTTGTCAGTACAAATGCAATGGACAATTTATTGTAGGAACCTGGAGACTGCATTTGCCGAACAGGGTTTAGTGGAAAGTATTGTGACCAGTGTTCCATGGGGTATCGTCAGAGCTTCCCCAACTGCACCCCGTGCCCCTGCCACTTGCCTGGAATCATCAACATGGAGTGTGAGGGTGACTGCGTGTGTAAGGAGAATGTCATGCAAGGGGGCAAGTGCTCAGAGTGCAAGAAGGGGTTTTACAACTTGATAAAAGAGAATCCTGAGGGGTGTACCCAATGCTTTTGTCACGCAGTGACTGATAAATGTACCTCGTCGAATTTCGCCATTACACGCGTAAGTTTATGTTGTGAGTAGGAGTGAACCTTGGAAAGAAAGTTATGACTGGATTTTTAATGCCATAGACGATGGACCTGGATAACTGGTTCGTGACTGATTTGCACGGTACAAAAGTGATCGCTCTCACACCCACTGGCGGAATGTATCACATTGCGAATGAAGAGTTCACGTCGTACATGATGTACTACTGGGGCAATGCCAAAGCTTTCTCAGGAAACAGGGTTCTTTCTTACGGACTTAAAATGGTTTTTCACATCTCTTGGATCCAGGCTAGAGGGGATACGAGTGGAAAGCCAGTTCAGGACTATGATCTCATCATTCAAGTATGGTTTGGTTTGGTTCGATATGGATATCATCGGTTTACATAATGAATATCATTTTTAGAGTACAAATAATATGCTGGCATTTAGCAATAAACTACACGAGGGGCACAATGCGACGGTCCAAGTCACTTTGAATGAAATGGGCTGTGTCGTGCTCCCTGACATCGACAACAATATAATTCAGAGGTACTCAAACTTGAAACAAAGTTGTTTAGAATCTTAAACGTCAAGATTGTAGGACTGTGACCCCTGCCGTGGGCACCCCTTGCACGCGCCTGGACGTCATGGAAGGGATCCACGACGTGAAACGCCTTCTGATAAGGGCCAAGTATCACACCGATCAGATTGAAGGGGTTTTGGGCTATGCATACATGGAGAAGGCGAATACCAGCCAAGAGGCCAAACCTGGAGAAAGGGCAGCCACCTCCGTTGAAGTCTGCTCTTGTCCCAAAGGCTACACAGGAACTTCCTGTCAACAGTGTGCCTACGGGTATCGAAAGAGCAACTCTGACTCCTGGTTGACCTCCTGCGTGAAGTGTGACTGCCACGGACACTCCCCGACGTGTGACTATGAAGGGAAATGCTTGGTATGTCATGGTCATGTCATTAAATTTTGTCTATTGTGGTGAATTTTTTTTTTGATGAATACGACCAGATTTATTTAGTCAAGTATAAAATCATCACAATGACGCCACCCTAACCTAATAGTCTAATAAATACAGAGTGGTGGCTTTTCTTCTTTGGAAACTTTGCTGGGTGACCGTCATGGGTAGGAACTAAGTCACAGTTTCCACTTCTGCTTGAGGAGCCACAAGAGAGAACATAGAAAAATACATGTGTGGGCATATACTGGTCATAATGTCATATCATGGAGTAATAGAAAGATTGAGGACGCTTACAAAAATTGAGGACGCTTTAAAAAAAATTGAGGACGCTCAATCCAAAAAGTCATAAAAATCAATGAATAAGTTAAAATAAAATGTGTAAGTTTTTGTTTGTGTATACGCGAGTACAAAAAGTGTCAAATGTTAAAAAATGGAATTTTTGCGAGGGAGAGGAAGGGACATTTCACCCAAAATTTTAATTTGTTAGAGATGTGAACACAACACGACAGGGGACCAGTGCCACTTGTGTGCAGACGGGTTTTATGGAAACCCCCGTGCCGAGTCACCTTTCGCCTGCAAGCCGTGTGAATGTCCACTGTCAATACGATCCAACAACTTTAGTCCCACTTGTAGGATGTTTGGAAACTCGTACGAGTGCACGGCCTGTCCCCTTGGCTATGCTGGTCCCTTTTGTGAGAGGTGTGCCAACGGATATTACGGTAATCCCACCCAGGCAGGGGACTACTGCAAGCCGTGTGACTGCAATGCGGATGACGAAGACGTTGTCTCAAGAGATGGTAACATATGTGACCATTTGACCGGAGAGTGTTTGGTCTGTCCCAGAAATACCGTTGGGTGGAACTGCGACGAGTGTCTGCCTGGACATTTTGGAAATCCTTTGAATGGGTCTTGCATTCGTAAGTGAAAGTCCGTATGAAGAGTCATCATTTTATGACATTCGCTTTTAATTAGCTTGCAACTGCGACGAGCACGGAAGTATCAGTGCCACAGCTTGTCATCCGGACACTGGACAATGCCCATGCAGAGAGCATTTTACAGGTCGCAAGTGTAACGAGTGCGAGGTAATTTTTTCAAGTTTCACACGTTTTTAAAAGTTTGTTAATCTCAGTTGCTGTTCAATATTTGTTGATCTTAGGTGGGTTTTGCCAATCCTGAAGAAGGTTGTTTCGGTTGCAACTGCAACGTCATGGGTTCTCAGTCAAATCAGTGTGACCGAGTGTCGGGACAGTGTAAATGCAAGCCTGGGGTTGGAGGGAGGTTTTGCAACAAGTGTCTTGACCTTCATTTTGGCTTCTCTGCGAATGGATGTTTGTCATGCAACTGCCACTCGGAGGGATCCGACTCCCCACTGTGTGACTTGAACAATGGACAATGTCACTGCCTTCCCAATGTCAAGGGGAGAAGATGCGATACTTGTGTTGTAAGTCCGTCCTTACTTAATTAGGGTGTTTTCCTATTTAAATGCCGTGTGTCTCATTCAGGCCGGATTCTGGAATGTCACAGCCGGGGGTGGCTGCGTTCGATGTGGGTGTGACCAGGTCGGTTCAGCGGATGGAGTCTGTAATACAGAAACAGGCCAATGTTTGTGCAAGGCGAGGGTGGGAGGACTCAAGTGCGATAGGTGTTCATCAGGCTGCTACGGATTTGGGACTAAGGGTTGTATGCGTAAGTGAATTGACGCTAAGACACCATACAAATACTTAATGACGTTGTTTTATTCCAGCATGTGACCCATGCCTAACTGCTGGCCACGTCTGCGACTCTCGGTCTGGACGATGTGGATGTCCGCCTCACACGGAGGGTGAAAGATGTGAGAAGTGCACTGTGGGATTCTGGGGTAACCCGAGACTTGGATGCAAGCCCTGCAACTGCAGCCAACAGGGAGCAACCACACCCCAATGTTCTCCAGAGAATGGTAGGTGTGGATGCGTGGCTGGGTTTGAAGGGGACAAGTGTGCCAAGTGCAAGTTTGGCTATTACAACTACCCCCACTGTACCCCATGCACGTGTGATCCGCTGGGGACGGATGACAGGTTTTGCAACGTTGATGGGACATGTAGTTGTGCGGAGAATGGACAGTGTCACTGCAAAGTATGTAACATTTTTGAATTTCTTTCAGGGAACCAATGCATCAATTGTATTTGTTTCAGGACAATGTCATTGGGGCCAAATGTGACCGGTGCAGGGAGGGGACTTACGGCCTGGATAAAGACAATCCTGACGGGTGTACTGAATGCTTTTGCTTCCACAGAACGACCAAGTGCACCCAAGGGTATTTCAAGAGACACAGGGTAATTTAAATAGTCAATTGCACTTCTTATCAATATTATTGGTGGACAAGCATTCATTATTTCGATTGAGAGCGTATAATATCTGACGATCTTTGGTCACCTACAGTTTGGACTGTTAAATTCTCAAACCCTGATGGTCCTTCGTTCTCCAGGATCTCCAACAAATTATCATTATAACCCCTTTCTCCGATTTGAAGGGCGACGTCGATGTTACCCTAACGTTGGTTTACTACCCTTTCATAAAAATTATTATGCAGATCCAACCTGGCTTATAAATGGTCAAATGTAATTTATGGGACACCATCACTTTTGTGTTGTACTCTGCACTTGCTTATTGTGTATTATAGCCATACATGTCAATGTCATACATGACCAGATTTAATGGTGGCTGACTGGGTCTGAAAAAGCTACGTGCTCAAAATGGGTACGAATATGTGAACCACGGGTATTTAGGCACCATAAAGAATGGCTGTCATAAATAATTGTTATAAATGGGACATTGTAGCTTCTTTTGGGCTAATCGTGGCTTGTATTTAAAATTTCAAAGATGGATACCTTGAAGAACTTTTTGTCATTTCATTTCAGTTGGCCCTGCCTGGACACAAGAGAGTGACCTCTTCCTCAAGAACCGACAACGAGTTATTGAACATAAACAACCTCATCGTAATTCCAGACCATGCTGCCGATGTTCTAATTTCGAGAGACGTTTCCTTCAGTGCCCCACTGTATTGGCAGCTGCCCCACATATTTCTAGGGGACAAGGTCCTCTCCTACAACGGATTCCTTAGGTTCCGAACGGATACTTCTGGTGGGCAAACGGTCTTCCCACCCAAAGTCTTGTCTTCATATCCTTTGGTCCAAATACAAAGAAACCCTTCCCTCGTTTTGGAACATTATGCGACAACGTTTGACCCATTTGGCTTCCAGGAAATTAGGTATGGGAATTTGCATGCATTGTCAATAATCATCCTTTTACCTTGTTATATTTATAGGCTTCATGAAGACGAGTGGCGTCTTAAGCACGGGCCTTTCAACGGAGTAGTGACAAAGGAGACGATGATGGTGGCTCTGCAAAACGTGCAGCACATTCTCATTCGTGGAACCCATAATCCCGAAGTCATCAATGCCACGTACATATATTTCTTAAAGTTGACTTACATTATTTTCGTTGTCTCTTATCTCCACCCTTTTTAGATTATTTAACGTATCTCTGGACATTGCCGTCCCCGCCTCAAACGCGGACAAGTCCCTCATAGCGTCTGGGATTGAGGTCTGCGACTGTCCCCCGCAGTACAATTCCACGTCCTGCCAAAACCCTCGAGTCGGTTTCTACCGTTGGTACAAAAGGGACTATGTGACAAGCACAGTCGTCATTGATTTGGTGGGAGAGGCCCGACCCTGTGAATGTAATGGTCGCTCGGATCACTGCGACACGGAAACAGGATTCTGCAAAAACTGTTCCGACAACACAGGGGGTCGGTTTTGCGAGCATTGTGCAGTGGGTTATTATGGAGATCCCCTGGACTCATGTCTCCCATGCCCTTGTCCATCAATTTGGAATAATCACGCCGAGTCCTGCTTCCTTCCTCCTGGTTCGGAAAGCCATACCTGCTTCTGCCGACCCGGCTACACGGGAAGGGCTTGCGAGAGGTGTGACTACGGGTTTTACGGCCGTCCTTGGGAAACCGGGGGTCACTGTCGAGCCTGTCACTGCAATAAGCATGGTAGTGTGAGTGATGAGTGTCATGAGATCACGGGTCAGTGTAACTGCAAGCCTGGTGTGAGTGGGAGGGACTGCAGCAAGTGTGCCGAGAGACACATCATTATTGGGAAGGAGTGCACCTCGTGCGACGACCAGTGCACTGGAACCCTCCTTAACGAGCTAAGGGGGTTGAAGGAGGACCTCAAGGACATTGTCATCGACGAAAAAGCCGTGTTTGCTATTAAAGAGTACTCTAAAATCATGAATGTTACTCAAACACTGGAGACAAAGGTTGGGTACAGTGTGTCCACGCTTGCCTTCATCGACGACTTGCCTACACATGAGATCCTGGCAGATCTGATGCTTGCCCGTGGAAATGAGCTTGAAGAACAGTGCGGTGAGGCCTTCATCCATTCGCACGGAGTCAAGAGGAGGGGTCAAGAACTGGCGAACCGTGTCGACCTCATTAGCAATGATGCTAAAAGGGTCGTGGTTAAAGTAGGCTACTACACTGACGAAGAAGTGGATTTCGAAGACGCGGAAGATGAATTAAAGGCTGTCGTTCTGCACCTGAATGTCACTACAGACTTCATTGAGGACATCACGAGCTCTTGGAAAGACGAGTTGGACGCTGTGAACGAACTCATGGACACCGTCCTTGTCCAAGTGCTGAATTCAACCGTTGCATTTGAACTGCAGAGCAAGATGAAGAATATCAGAGGCCGATTAGACGACCTCATGCAGTACATCAGTCATGCGGAGAAGAATTCGGATGAAGCATCGCGTGTGATCATTACTGCTTTGGAGTTTCTGGACACGGGCAGAGTCAATGCAGATATAATTGACAATGCGACGATCGACATGGAGTTGACGTCCCTCACCACTTTCACCACCCTTAGTGAGGTTGGGTACGTCAAGACGGAACTGAACTTGGTTCTTTTGGTAAGGTCAATAGTTCTTCCGTATTCTGGGGCACTTTGAGACACGCATACTTTTAGATGCTGGAGGACGTTATTGGCGACTTCAGAAACAGCACGAAGGAAATAGAAATCTTAGAAACGAACTTGTTTGAGCTGGTACCATTGTACAGGGTGACCTACGCCCAACCCGCCTTTGACCACGTGAAGGAACTTGAGGAGCAAGCGAAATATGCCGAGCGACTCTTGATCAACCTGGGAGGATCAGAATCTTTCGCAGCCGTGACTGCCTATCAGAGAATTGCGGAAGGGTTTGAAAGGGCCTTTGAACTGGCTCAGGAGGCTGTGACATTGACCACTGATGCAAGTGACCGGGTGAAGGACATTCTGTCCAAGTACTCCACAGAGGTGCTCCTCAAGTTCTCTGCGGACATTGTCCAAGAAGGCCTAACCCTCTCGGGCATTGTGGAGAACTCCCTGCAAAACAATGTGACCTCCTGTGAAAATTCGGTTGAGGCTTTAAAGTGGAAGATCAAAGCAGCCAACGAGACCATCCGACACATGTCCCAAAGGATACTGGAGCTGGGGGAAGAGAGGGCCAATTTTGACGATCTAATGCTCTACATCGAGGACGTGACTGCCACAGTTCAGGAAACGAGCCAGGATGTGGCTGAGTTGGAAGAGAGAATTCAACGAGAGCTTCACTCTCGAGTGTTTCCCATAGACAGGGACAACTCCTTTGACCCCACAGACGCATCCGCTGTAGCGTCCAATGCTGAGCTGAAGCTAAGACAGCTCCAGTCAGAAACCTTCAGGAGTGAGAAGAGAGCAAATGAGAGTGCGATAAAGAATGAGGGTGTAGATGTGGACATGAATCGGCTAAAGGCGTTGATAAAGCAAGCGAGGCACAAGGCCAACGCCGTCGGGGTCTCGATTGGACCGGATGAGACGGGGACCTGTTTCCGACTCTTCAGATGGCCGAATGTTGAGAGTTCTTCAGAAATTAAGTTCAATTTTGCCTCGACGAAACTTTCAGACTCGTTGCTGTTTTACTGGCCGAGTTCCATCAATGGGGATTATATGGCGATTGAAATGGTGAGTGGGCAAATCAAGGCAAGCTGGGACCTGGGCTCAGGGGTGAAGATGCTTATTCACCCTCGCAAGTTGTCTGACATATCTGAAGACTCGGACAATCCTGACTTTTGGGTACAAATTCATCTACAAAGGTGACTTTTTCACGACGCAGTATTGGGGCACTGTGATATAACATATAACTTTTTTCAGAGTTGCATCATGGGTGTCTCTCGACGTGACCCCAATCTCAATGTCGGACAACACCATTACCATTGTACCCCTGCCGACGAGTGCGACTGTGACCCACGGCAGTATTGGAGATGAGGACTTGACCCTCCTGAAGCTCGCCCCAGGGGACTTGATCCACATTGGAGGAATGTCAAAGCTGATGAGGGAAGGGCTGGTGACGAATGGACTGTCCGGTTGTATCCACAATCTTCAAGTAAACCGACAGTCCGTTGGGCTGTGGAATTTTGTAGGAAATGAAGGCTGCTCCCCCTGCGTTGAGTGTCCAGACTACCTGACAGAAACTTCGTCAACGGATGATTCCGAGTACTATTTTGACGGAAGAGGATACTCTGTGGTGGATCGCATACAGTCCGTCGCATTCAACTCTAAATTCTTTGACGTGAGTATGAAGTTTAGGACGCTGGCGGAAAATGGTCTCATCTTCCTCACGGTGAATGACACGATGGGACAATCAATCTCCGTCGAGATGGAAGGGGGCAAGGTCGTCATGCAAGTCCGGCATCGGTGGAATGACGACGCCAACGCACTCAGGATTGAGTCTGGCCCTGACTCATTCTACAGCACGGGGGAGTGGGTGAGTGTTCGGGTGGTATGGGTGTACCAGAAGGGAATGCAGATAGCCAAACTGATGCTGGGAACGGAGGACTTTACCGCGGAGAAACCCTCACCCACGCCAATGTCTCTGACCTTTCTCCTGAATGCCCTATTTCATATTGGAGGAGTGTCTCCCATTTTTGGGCCGAAGAAATGGAAGGGGATACTGAACATCGTGCCTTTTGTCGGATGTATGAAGGACATTTTGATAAATAACTCGCCGTACGATCCTCTCTCGGGAAGTTTTTATGGAGTCTCATCACCGTGCGGAGGGGGGAAGGCTAGTTTCATGACCAGCTTTGAGGGGAATGGATATGCTGAATTTCCCTCGCATCCCTTAGACAAAAACTTCAATATGGGTCTGAGTTTTAAAACTTTGGCACCAACGGGTCTCATTCTGTTGTCAATCACGAACACGGATTTGGTATGCTTCCTCTTAAAATTGGTGAATCCTTGTACATACCTAATCAATCATACTTTTTTTAGGCCAGTTACGAAGAATACTTCTTCGTACTCTTAGAAAACGGACAGGTTCATGTGAAGTTGTCGACACCGGGAGGACACTCCCTTGACCTTGTCGCTAATGAGACCCGCTACGACGATGGGAAGTATCATGCCGTCCGAATTGTAAAGAAAAATAGAAAGATGATTCTTTTTGTGGACGATGAGGAGATTATGGAGAGCAGATTTCCCAAAAATGGCTTATCCACAAGTTCGAATGGGGCTCCAGCGTACAGAAAAGGCCTGTTCTTGGGTGGAGTGAAAATGGACGTTAGAGAAAAGTTTACATCCGCAAATCGCACTCTGCCCCGAGGCTTTGCTGGCTGCCTTGAAAATCTGTACTTTAACAACGTCCTTATCAGCTTCAGCTATCCCGTTTCACATGAAAATCAAAACCTGGTCCAATGTCCAGAGCACCATAATCCTGACCCCTCAAATATTCCTTCCCAATACCTCTTTCCCAATACCATTCCCACGATGGCAATCAATCGGTTTGACCACGTCGTACGAGTTTTGGAGGAAGGGTGTTCTTCCATTGCTGAGCATGAACAAGTTGTAAGGCAAGAGGATCCTCTCCAAGCCCTTCATTTTGGAGACTCTCCCCATTCGTTTGTCACCCTTAATTTGGATGGAAAGAAGCATCTGAGGCAAAAGTTCAATTTGACCCTGCACTTTCGAACGTTTTACCCGAATGGACTGTTTTTCCTAGGACTGGTATGGAATTTATCTGTAGCACTATGTATTCCATTATTTTATCTCTAATATTTTCAGAAAAAGAAGGGAAGCGGCCAATGCCTCATGGGCTACCTGAAGGATGGACAAATTATAGTAAAACTTTACGGGGAGAGGTCTCAAGACCTCGTTTCCCCTCTGACTAGTCTCAACGATGGCGTCTGGCACAAGATCTCTTTGGTAAAGGCGGAGGGGAAGATGTTTTTATACGTGGATGACAGAAATGCGAGTCAGACTCAAGTGCCGAAAATCAAAACGATTACAAAGCTGAATATTGGAGGAATCCCATCTCATGGGCATGACTGTTTGGAAAATTCCGTGAGTTTCAAGTCAACCAATTTTTATGTCAGACCCTGACTTGTATTTGGTTGCCCCATAGATTCACAAACCCGAGCCCTTCAAAGGGTGCTTGAAAAATCTAGTTATCAATTCCCATCACATTAATTTTGAAACCAATCAAGCCATCCTCCACGATGTTAATTCGTGCTTTAGGCATGTGGAGGCAGGGACTTTTTTCAAGTCTGGGAGTCATGCTGTTTACGGTATCTACTTTCACATTCTTAGCATTGAGAAGGATTGATTATGTTGATTTTTTTGACAGCTTACAATTTCACCCTACAAAACGTAATGGAGCTAGAACTGGAGTTTAGGAGTGACTCCAAGAACGGGTTACTGGTCTCATTTGTCCCCAGCAAGTCCTCAAGACATCCCACATTCTCTATTTTTCTACGCGATGGAAAGATCGTGGCGAGAGAATCCTTCACCACTACGGACTATCATGAGGCTGTGGAAGACCCTGAAAATGTGTACAGTGTCTGTGATGGGGGTTGGCATTCACTGCGAGCGAGCTATGAGAAAGGGTCGATAAGTCTTCGTGTGGATAGGAAGGATGTCATTTTCGCAGTCGCAGAGCCCTCAAGGCTGCCTTATAATCATGGGAGTGATGCTGTTGGATCTTTATTCATTGGGGGCATCGAGGGTACGTCAGCTTATGCAGTCTCTCAACTTTAATTTGAACTTTAATTTCAATTTCAGAGGGTGCTAGTCGTTTGGTAAAGAAAATCCAGTTTCATGGATGCATAAGAAATATATCAATCAATCAACAAAGGAGGGATTGGACGGATATGGCGTCCTTGAACGACGTATTTCTCAACTCATGTCCAGTTTAACAATATAGCTTCGTTTTTATTTTATACTTTGTTATTGTTTATTTACTTGTTACAATCTGAGAAACTTAATAAAATGTTTAGCTTTGATTTTGGCTTCACAGTTAAACCGCTGTCCTCTTGAATACGACGTATAGTATGAATCTTACAGCGTACCCCATTGATTGCTGTTCCAGATCGGATTCCGATGAGTTGGACACAAATGCACCTCTATTTTTTGCAATTATTGACTTGGTCGACTTATGTGTCGCACTAATTCAATCCGAGTGTGGCAATTAATATTTTGCAGCATAATACTGACGCATGACCACCAATTATGACGCAGGGATTTAAACTACTTTTTGTACATGTGGAATGGAATTATGTTAGTAAATGAGCTATTGTACTTGTCCCTTTAAATTAAATTAGCACATTCTTTTATGGTAAATTCTAAACTATACCAAATTAGTTCAAGCATTGAACATAAAAGACCAATCGTTGCATATAGTTTAGAGCCCATCTATTTTCGTTCTCTCACTTTGCACAGCAATTTTGCAAGTTTTTATCTGTCATGCCCATGACTTAATGAACTTAATCCGTCAATGTCATCCTGGTGTGTGATGTGATTATTTATGCTCACGCCAAACATAATGCATGACATCAAAATTTACAGAAAAACTGGAAAGCTATGAAGCTGAATAAGGTTCACATTGACCTGAATATATGAATGTACTGCAGACGAATTGTCTTGATCTCGGCATCCCACAACAACACAAGGGAACCTTTATTCATGTTTCACCAACTTCCGCAGCTTCGTCATTCAAAATTTAGTCAGTTTCTGCCATTTGGCGTGTACAGAATGGCCCGAAGAAAAGGAATCTCAATTTTGTTGCTTTCCTACTTTGCCGTCCACGTTGTAGGGGTGGCGATGGCGCAAAATGCAGTGAGATTAAAAGACACAAGGGCCTTTATGCAGGCAGAAGACAAGTCCATAAAGGACATGTCAGCGTGTGAGACTCTGGTACCACAAGAAATTAAACAGGAGATAAAGAATCATCAAGGCACGGCTGATTTAATTATCGACCACATCGTTCGAGGAAAGTATAAGGGGATGGCGTATGATGAATTGCACGACTTTGTGGACAAGCACCCACGCCGATTCTCAGGTTTTCAGAATTTGGAAGACTCCATAGACTACATGATGGGAGTGATGAAGAACAAGTACCACTTGGAGCATGGTAATGTAACGGCAGTGCCGTGAGGCACGTTGATACAAGCGGCCTGGTAATGGCAACAATTGACTAATTCGCTCTATTCCATTACAGTCAGAGGTGAGCAAGTCACAGTGCCTCATTGGGTGAGGTATGTTTCATTGGACAAAAATTCAGTGCATAAAAATTAAACTTTTTGTAGGGGTAATGAAAATGCAGAACTTCTCCAGCCCAGGAAAAAGGCTATACCCATTCTAGGCTTGGGATCCACCGTGGGGACTCCTGAACAAGGCATTACTGCCAAAGTCATAGTCGTCACCAGCTTTGAGGACTTGACAATCAAAAAAGATCAAATACGTTCGTTGGAAAATAATAACTATTGTTTGGTGTTGTACATGTTTTCATTTTTTCAAGGTAGAAGGAAAAATAGTGGTATTCAACCAAGGATGGAAGGGTTATGGGAAAGGATACGCTTATCGGAATTATGGGGCTTCCGCCGCTGCCCAATATGGCGCAGTAGCAGCTTTGATTCGAAGCGTTACCCCATTCTCACTCAACACTTTGCATACTGGAAGTCAAGGATATTGGACCAATGTAAGCGACGTTCCTTCCAAAGTCAAATCATTCTGCTCTTAAAGTCAACTCAATTTCATGGCAATTCCAGGTTACCCGACATATCCCTGTGGCATGTATAACTGTTGAGGATGCAGATTTGATGCTAAGACTTCAAGCAAAAGGTTTCAACATTTCATGCTTTTAGTTTTGTAATTTAGTATTCCTATTCATATTTGAATTTTTAGGAGAAACCATTATTATCAAAATGCAAATGTCGCACTACAGCCTTCCATTGACCACTTCCAGAAATGCGATTGGAGAGATTCGTGGGAGTGAAATCCCAGATGAGTATGTCCTTGTCAGTGGGCACATTGATAATTGGGACGTTGGACAAGGTGATATATCAAATATAAAAACCGAACAAAGTCGAAACGCTGGGCATTTTTTAGGAGCAATGGATGATGGAGGTGGAGTAGTAGTGTCTGTCCTAGCCCTGGGGATCTTAAAGGATTTGGGCCTCCAGCCTAAACGAACCCTACAAACAGTCCTTTGGACAGCTGAGGAGCCTGGGCTTTATGGTGTGGAAGGCTTTGCAAAGCAGCATCACAGTATTCTAGACAACTACAGTGCTGTCTTCGAATCAGACGATGGCACATTCGACCCCCTCGGCTTGGACTTTGCAGGATCTCAAATGGCAGCTTGCATCGTGAACGAAATCCTTCAACTCACAGCTCGTCTCAACACGACTCGATTTCGGCACCAGGCCTCCGTGTCCTCCGACATTTCCAAACTCATTGACGAAGGCGTTCCTGGCGTCAGTTTGAGCAATGCGAACAACATGTACTTTTTCTACCACCATAGTGAAGCTGACACCATGACCCTCATCGATCCCGATGAATTGGACAGGTGCACAGCCCTCTGGACAGTAACAAGCTTTGTCGTCGCAAACCTAACTTCAAAACTGCCGAGAGACCCTGTTCCGAAGCCACAGGAGTTACAGACAAATCAATAACAATCTTTTGTACAGTCATCAAACCTAATGATTAGGGAATGGAAACATTGAAATTGATTGTCTCTCGCATAGAACAATTATTAAAATAAGGCGGACCTGCACATCAACCACTCGGCATTCATTCACTCATGTCTGCATTATAAATCGGGACAAGACTGCATTAAAAAAATCTATTACATAAAGAAACAGGACCAACATAAGTAGACAGTAAACGAATGCCCCCAATGGCTTCTTCAAAAAAAACATAATGAAATGCGAGAAGCCCACGATTTGCAGTAGAAGGAATAGACGCATTGGCAGAAATTGCTGTGCAAGCAAAAGATAGTCTGGTTTGAACGCCTCATACACTTACATTTTGTTCCATTGTATTAATGTGATTTATGTATGAATCCAAAACATTCTTTTCAGATATGTCAATACCAACACAGTATTTGTGCCACAGCTTGCAAGAGGTTTGGAAGGATTCTCTTTAAATTCAACTCAACAACGGAGCTCTTGTACTTTCTCCAAGAGGAAAACAAGGGGTTGGTGAAGTCGAATTGGAATTGGAATTAGAGCGTGTGCGAGTGAATGAGAATGAATGAATGAATAATTGAGTTTTGATACTGTTAGCAAGAAAGTTATGAAGGAATTTCCAAAGACATGGAGAGACAATTGAATAACCTGGCCCTAGAGAACAAAGACTTGAGAGCTCCTCTATCCCTCCTCTTCCCGACAAATGTGGAGTTGTTGGTGGAACATTTGAATGCAGAGTTACCAACAAAGGTATTAGAGAGAAAGAGAAAGTTGAAAGTGTGACTTTTTCCACTTTCTCCGCAGCCCACAAGCACCCCATTTTAACACTTTACATTAAACAGATGGCGAGGATTGAGAATGCAGTCACGTCCCCAAAAGAAGAAGAAGAAGCACCAGCATCCTCCTCCCCTCCTTCATCTCCATCTTCATCACCTGCAGATGCAGAAGGGGCAGCATGTGGAGGAGGAACGAAGAGACGATTACTAAATCATTTAACAACAACGAGGACCCGAGGGTTGGATCTGGAGATGCGATTCCCATCTCTATTTCCATTGCCAAAGAATTCAAGCTCTTGGAGGCACAGGGGTACTGTGAAACCCCCCCTGCATGGAATGACTTTCCCTCCTTCGCCAGGAGAAAGTCGAGGAAGAAGAGAAAGAAAGAGGTGGAATTATTGAGCAAAGAGGCTCATTTATCAAAGCCATCATGCCCTTCCGTTAATAATGTTGCTTCCGAAAGTAATCCAAAGTCATAAACTAACTATGAACTACCACATTTTTGTTCATATGTACTTCTACCTCTGTGATAATACACACACAAAATTATGAGAGGATGTGATTGTACTTTCTCTTCTCTCTACGTTTATGTCGAGAAATTACTGTGATTTCGTAAAGAAGTACGCTTGAAGTGATAAGAAACATGACTTTGTTTGATACAGTTTACCTCCTTCAGTTTACTTATACCTACTTTACTTTCAACTTTGTATTCTGATGGCAATGCAAGTATAGTTACAATGAATACAATGTTACTACAAAGGAAGAATGTGATGTAGACTTTTCTCTCTTGGACACGACATTTTTAAATCTCTTTTTGCGACTGATGTCGTTACAAGTACAAGAGGGACCTTTGGTGGTACATGGAAGGAAGGAAGGAAGGACAATAAGCACTTTCTCCAGCAGATTAGATTGAGTGAGTGGGATTGAACCGGATTTCTGACTGAAGCATTTTCATTTTCTGTTTTTCTCTCTCATCGTAGCACAACGTCCAGCATTCTTTTCTCCCTTTTCACATTGTGAGGTCGTTGTAATTTTGTACGGCATAATTCTTTATGCCGTGTGGTCACAAGAGCAGCACAGCAAAAGGCTCTCCCTTTCATCTCGGTCAGACCTAATAAGGCTTGACGTTATGTTATGTTATTTACCTCGTGTGAATTTTTTTCCTTTCCCTCCCCACCCCACTGTTCCTTCCTAGTTTTACAGTTCTATTCTCTACAGAGACGCTCTTTCGAGTGAAGGAAGGCGGAAGGCCAACGCTAACGTATGCATGTAACGTAACGTAGCACACAAGCCGTCGTGAGTTCACTTTATTTTAAAATAGAGAGAGAGGAAGAGATGAGGGAAAAAAGCTTTCTCCCGGGTGGAGAAGAGAGAAATCGCTTGCCATCCGTGGTGGCTAAAGCAGAACAGAATCATCCTTTCACCAGTGAACATCATTATTGTGTTGTGAGGCCGTGGTCTCATCGCAAAAGCCTCTACATACATTACACATTAGTAGTTGAGCGTATTATTTTCCTTCTTTTGTATTCATTCTGGACACACTGAAAAGTAAGTGAAAGAGTCTTCTTTCTTTCCTTTCCCCTCTCGTCGCACTTTCTCCTCTCTCCATCCTGCCACCGTCACTCGGGTAGCAGTTAGCAAACAATCCTCCTGCCACACGCTGTGTCCATGTTTCACCAACCATAAACAAGCCAAGCAGTCAAATCAACTCTCTTTCTTTGTGATGCAGTAAAATGTTGAATGTATAGAGTTCTCTCAAAAGCCATTAAATTTAACAAGTCTAATTGTGTTGTGAATTCCTATCCTCTCTCTAACGAATTCGGCCTAGTGAGAGGTGGTTACACAATTCATGTCCCTACACACATCCTAAGGCTTCATTCTCTGCGATTTACAAAATCATTTTCCCGTAATAGACGTGACGTGCTGTTGTGTTGTGCCAACTAAGCGTGAATTAAATTACTTACACGGCGTTTTAGAGTGGAGAGGAGAAAGTGAATTCGTTAAGATTAGACAAGTTTTAAGAGGACAGGACAGGACATAGGAGTAATGAGAATTGTTGTGAAACTATGAAGAAGAAATGCTGATGACGATGTCCTTTCTTCCTACTAGGTTTGGACAATTGGGTAAAGAAAGTCTCATCTCATTTCATTATATTCATTTCGTGGCTGCACATAAACAACCTTTCTTCGGTGCTTTTATTTTGTCAAATGCCTTGTTTCTTGTTGTTGCGGCAAATTTCTATTGAAGCGGTTAACGAAGGACATTTTTCAAATTGGGACGTGACGTTTCCATTCTACTGCGCACATATAAGTAGTTCCCCCATGTGTGTGTGTGTGCAGATCATTATGAAAATGCCTGTGAAAATGAAAATTCTCTAGAATCGGGAGTATGAGTAGAACCTAGATGGGCTGTATGTGTAATGAAATCAAAGCCAGAAGGATCTACGCTTGACACTTTGATTGATCTCTTTAAATTCACTTGAGACAGGCTACAAAATGAACACGTCGTCGTTACTGTTTTTGAGTTGGTCGTAATATAAGCCTTTTATTGAATGGGATGATGTGATCATGTCAAAAGCAACACTATATAGCAATCGGAATCGGAGTCTCCAAAACTCAGTGATTGAATAGGTAAATAAAGAGGAAGGAAGAGCAGGGAGAAAGTCACCCAAGCCTACCTAAATACACTTCATAGAGTCTCTTTATACAACCTGACATTTATTTGATCACAGAGTTTTGACAAAAAGTAGAAGTCAAAGCTGTTTTCCCAGCGAAAACTACTAAATCATATAAAATAATGTATTGGTGAAAGTTTCCTGGCTGTCGGATAGGCTTAGCTGCCCTGCTTGTCACATTTGACAGAAAGTTTGGTTCTAAAAGTCCATACTTTTCACTTTTCTGACGACCCTGCTAAAGTAAGACAAATAATGTACCTACTAGTATGTATTTGCCTTTTCAAAGGATGCCTGGTGGTAAGAGAGTTCAGGATCTGCAAAATATTTTATTGCTCGGGGTGTTTGTACAAACCTACCTCGGATACGAATGTGTTAGGTGAATGCAATAAACAAGTTTTTTTGGTTCCGCTTTGACCTCAGAGAGAGTTCCATAAAACTTATTTATTCAACCGAATCAACCAAGTTTTTACAGTTCCGGATGCCACATTACACATTAAGTCATACACACATGGTCATAAATCGGTTATAAAAATTGCGCTCCTAAAAAAACTTATCTGTTAC
>JAQIWU010000146.1:0-35844 GCA_034696445.1 Isotomiella minor
ACTTTTTTCATCCAATTCGAAGGCAAATTGAGTAATTCCAGTAACAATGGGGTTTATTCTGGGGGCTAAGTTGGATTCAGAGGTAAGTTTCCATTATCTACAACATTGTACATCTCTTCAGTTTTGCATATTTAAATAGTTTTGAATATGAAAATGCAGATGAAAAATTTTCTTCACTTGAAAACCATGAAAGTATAATTCCCTGACTCAAATCAAATCAATCAAGCAATTATGCAAATTAATCTGCAAATTAACCTATCATAAGAAAGCAGCGTTTACTGCCTCTTCAACACTCATTTTCAGTGTAGAAGTTTTGGAATCCACGTTTGTCTTGTAGTAAAAATTTCAAAAATTTGTTATCAAGGGGTTTTTGCGCTTTGAACGCATTATAAAAATGGCAAGACGTCTAGAGGAATTCCAACAGGATGGTGAACTTCAAGCCTTAAGTGAGCAAAGTTTATTTAACCATAAATTCAATCCACTGTCTTGCACCTCTAAATCAAAAATTATAACAATAAAAATAGGAACAGAAAAGGGTTTGCTGCAAGCGTGCATGGACGGCATAAGGACAGCAAGAAGTGGTTGGATTCTCCAAAAAAAATTCATTCAGGAGGAAGCAACTCAGATGCTTAAGTCCATGACGGATGCAGATCCCCAAGCAAACATGACTGCAGGTAACGGTTTTTTTGTATCTTTTTACGCATTCTAATTTTTAAATCTTACATTGTGCATTTATTTAGAGGGGAAAAAACTCACACGTCTTCTACAATCCCTTGATGAGGAGTTAAAAGAGTTGGAACATCCAACGGAGTCAGAGTCTTCTGTGGAGAAAATGATAAAGACAATTGAAAAAGAGATCAGTAAGACTGCAGCCCCCACTTGACTTCCACTGCCAGTGCACAACATCACAGAGAAAGCTGTAGATCCAAAACCTTTATCATTCCTTACTTTCTCTTCTCACGATCCAACCCACATCTCTTGGCTCAGCATTCTATCTATGTATCCTGGTCCTACAATTGGATTTATTTTTCCTGTCTGTCACTCTGGTCCAAATTGTGATTTATGTCACACACCGACGCGTCTCTCTATGCCTTTCACACACACACGTTCCCCTGTTGGGTTTGATTCAGTCAGTTCATCAATAATAATCAAGTGAGTGGCTTATACTTGCCTTCCAAACCCAACCAAGCTGTCATAAAATATTGCAACAATCATTAATCTAAACAGTATCAAGTTTATTTATTGTCCACAACTGCTCAATTCCATAAAAAAAAATGTACAAAAAACAGACCGTGTAGATGTTGGATGTGTGGATCCATATGAAAAAAATATGTGTCAGGTTTAAATACAAATTTACCGTTTGCTCCAGCTCCTGCTGCTGCAGTTCCATTAGAAGAAGAAGTCTCGACTGCTTTCACTTTGTTCGGATGA
This sequence comes from Isotomiella minor, assembly GCA_034696445.1. Taxonomy (NCBI): domain Eukaryota; kingdom Metazoa; phylum Arthropoda; class Collembola; order Entomobryomorpha; family Isotomidae; genus Isotomiella; species Isotomiella minor. The sequence continues at coordinate 1,432 of JAQIWU010000146.1, forward strand.
GCTCTTCCATTTTGAGTCACAGTATTTCCCAACACTCCAGTCGTACTGTCTTTACTCACTCCACATCCCATTACGTATGCATGGGATTAAGAGCTCCAAAAACCACGGATTGTCTTCTTCTTATGTTTTATCTTAAGCTTGGCTTGGCTTATGCAAGGATGGATGATGGAGAAAGGTACGTATGTATATAGTGAGACAAACAACCTCCTGTCCCGTCAGTCACGAAGAGAAATTATGTTTTATCAAAAACGCTTATTTCAATCCAAATGAGCTCTGATATGTATGTAGCTGCTGCAGTATTTCAAAGTTTTTGGATAAGAGGGGAGCTGTCTATTTTTATCTATTTTTGGTGGGAACGTTGCTCAACACTCTTGGTTGCGAAACCAATGCAAATATACAAAATTGCACAGACACTTTTACTGGACAAAGTGTGTCCCGGTCTCGAAGCCTCGAACAAATGAAGGGATTTTTATTCCGTGGTTCACAACAAATGGAAAAAAGGCATCCTTATTGTTGTAACCAACAAAAAGAGCAATGCACCACTGATGCACTATGGTGTGTGTGTGTATTTCGCTAATTTCGCGGACCTTTCACTTTTTGGCAGGATTGTTACGGAAGGAGGAAGTAATGTTGGATTTATAGACTCCATAAATGAAATGACGCTTTACACTTTAGTACTTTACATTACATGGTAATAACAATCAGTTGAGGGTTGTTGTTGCAAAGCCATTTGAGGTAGAAATGTAATATACTATAGAGAGAAAGCAAATAAGTGTCGTCGTCTCGTTCTGTGTGGAGGACGGAAGAGGAAGGATTATGTTAAAACAAAGAGCAGCAGCAATGCTAACTAGTCAAACACTTTCTCACTTGTCGTTTAATCCATTTGGAGCTTAAAAGGCCCACAAGAGATGAAGTGAATGAAACTCCACTGACCGATAGTGAAAGTCAAATACTGAGGAAAAAGTAAAAGGAGAAAGAATAAAGCCTCATTACTTTTCTCATGCTTTCTCTCCGATAATATCCACAACGAAGTCGAACAAACGACATGGTCTCACAGTCATAGAGAGGTTTTAATATACCTCCTGTCATGTCAGGCTTCAGCTTGGCGTTGTTACCCACTTTCTCTATATATACTCTCCTTTTATATACATACGTTACTTTACTTTGTTCTTCCACTAAAACTAAACTAACTAACCATTCCATTCGCTTTTTGGTGAGAACACGTTAAGCTTATGCATATTGTAAAACCTTCCCATGTTCAACTCAACTTTGCTTTTGCTTTGGTTTACTTTACTTTCTCCATCCACAACTATTTCATTCCAAATGCATTGCTTTACTTTAGTCCTTCCTTTTCTTTGTTATAGGTCCTGGTTATAGTCGTTCAACCCACCCACCCACCTTCCATCAACCCTTTGTTTTCCCTCCTTCCGCCAAACTAGTGGTTTGGTTTGGTTTGTATACCCAAGGACTAATGTAATCTACATGTTTATGTATTTGGGCCATAAAAGTTAAGTCGACCTGGGACTATGATACCAACACCATTCGGTTATATATTTTGTGACTATATCATACATAACATCAGGAAACGTTCCGTTCACTTATTCATCCAGAGAAAACTTGCATTATTTAACTTTTAATGGGCCCAATGGCTTGTTTGTGCATGCAACGATCAAGAGGGGTGGATATAAATACGTCAGAAGGGGATTGGACAGATTGTTAATGATTGGGAATGAGGAAATCGAAGTGAAAGGAACGGTGAACCCAATCAATCACTTTGCCCCACCAAACAACGGAAATGGCTTAGGTCATAACCGCAACTCATTAAGCCCTTTGCCCCGCAACATCAAAAACGTCAGGGTGGAATAATGGGTTGACAAAAGGACGACGGCGACTCTTTTTTGAGTCATGTCGTAAATTCTACACACACAAAAAAACAAATTGACTCTTTTTCAGGGATTTGAGAAAATTTGCAATTAGTGGAAAAACAAGAGGAAAGGATTTGGAGAATTTATAGGAGAGGGAATTGTATGACCCTTTATTTAGGGTGAATGGATTTTTGTTCCTGGAACAACGTCCTCCTGTGAAACATGTGAATGAGAATTTTCACGGAAATGCAACCAAGTGTGTGAGTGCAATGATTTCGTAATTAGAAAAAGATTGCGTTTTCGGTCTTTGTGCTTGGCTTTTGCTTTTCTAGGATTGGATGCCAGACTTGACCAGAGTTGGATCTAGATCTAAAAGCTTATTCGCCTTTCACTTTGTCCAATTGGGTGAAAGCAGGTTTTCTCGGCTAATTCATTTAAGTGCCTTTAGATTTTGAGTGAAAGTAAATGTGAGTGAATGACCGAATTAGCCTAATGGACATGTGACTGGGATAATGCTGCTGCTGGCTATTTCTGCAATGATGATGAGGGATACCTACTTAATTCAGAAGTACAAATGAATCAATAGGAATAGATTATATTAAGTTATGCAACCATGTATTGAACGATTCATTCAAAGATATTCACCAAAAGGCGTACAGAGCTAATTTGTTGATTGAAATTTAAAAAACATGGAAAATCCAATTAAAATAACAAACATGACAAGCAGTGTCTCAAAATCAAACAAATCCATTTAATAATGTGCAGTAAATTATCACTTTGTCTTCGGGGTGAAAAACTTGAACAGAGATTGCGTTCCTTTTGCAGCCTTAATCAACTCCTTGTTCTTTGCAGTCAGCTTTGCACCCTGAAGAGATGAATTGAAACGAATAGTTAAATGAATGCTTGAAAGTAATCGCAATTTACAATATTTACCGAATTATTGGCTGTGCCCTGGGACCCCGTAGAGCTCCCGTAGTCTTCAGTGGGAACAATTGTTATATCAGTCTTGAGCTTCTTGGGGTCATCACAGTCAAATAGGTCCAGCTCACTTTTTCGTTTCATCTTTTTCTCTACTAACGGAAGACCTAATTTTTCAAACCATTTGCTTCTAGCGTCTTCAGGCAGGTATTCTCCTGTGATTTCACAAGCGTATCTCCAGTACTGCTCTCTAAACACAAAATATATAGGCAACTCATTGTTAGTTGGACAATCTTTGGCACTCGTTCTTAACATTACTTACCTGTCTTTATCAGTGGGTTGAAGGCTTTTCGTAAAATTAGAAGAAATTGAAGCCTCCGACGAAGTAATTCCTCGAGCAGTCAACATCTTGGAAATGCTTTGAGCCTTTGATGTCAACCATTCAAACATTTTGTCATCCATAAACTTGAAGGCAGTAATGTCATCACATACTGAACAAACAAATGAAAATAACGTTATTGCCAGTAAGAATAACTGACCTTAAATAAATTACCAATCTTCTTTGATATATTTTCCAATTGGTTTGAAGCCAGAAGACGATCACACAATAGTTTCAAAATCCGAGCATCCTCGAAATGCTCCCTTAAATGATCCTGCAGCTGCATGGCCTTGTTACTCTGAAAAGGACAAGACCAATAAAGTAAATACCAACATTTTCACTCATCCTCACTTTGTGAAAACAAAAACAAACCTGTCGCAATATCGGAAGCACAATAAAGAGCGGATCCACGACTGTGATCGTGTAAACATTTCCATCCGTGATGACATTTTCCCCAATAAAGAAACTCCTGAAAAGGTCACATCACTGCTTTTAGTAAAAAGCCCTTCAAAATGAAGTCATATTAGTCATGTCATACCTCGTCTCTTCCTCCATTGTCAAAACCTCAAACAAGAAAGGCTTATCCCTCTCCTCTTCCATCAAATCAGCACAATTCCTGACGTCCATCAAAAACACAGAGGGTCGCCGGGACTTGGGATTTTGTAGGGTTATCTGTTCAATGTTTTCCCATCCCACCTTCAGGACGTCTAGATGAAGGAATTTACAAAATTTCAGTGCTTATCTATCATCAAAATTTAAATTACCTTGTCCCACTATGAACACCTTCCTCAGGCTTTTCGTGCCCGGTGGTGGTGGTTTCTTCTTCTCCACCTCATCGTCTTCAACTTCCACCTTTGAACCTCTTTTCCTTGTCACAATAACCTCCTCCTCCTCCTCATCGTCACTGACTGTTTCGTCTTCGTCCACAACCTCGTCTTCCTCGTCTCTCTTCTTGCGACCCCCTTCATCCTTCTTCTTCCCACGACCCATTCTTCAACGAGCTCTACCAATTAGCAATTAATAATTAAGTAATTAATTGACTTTCAGACTGTGTGTCGGCTCGGCGAGAGAGAGGATCAATCAATTCCAACAAATCCCTCTTTCTTTCAAACCTTTTGTGAGAGTGCAGTTGGAGGGGCAGCTTGAGAGCCGACTGTACACAAATTCCTTACTTCTCTATTGTCTTTTAACAACATCAGCCGTAGGAAGAAGGAAGAAGGGATATTTTTGTTTACTTGTCGATAAGTCAGTCTTATCGTCCTCCTCTTCTCAATCAATATCGTGTCAAGATTGAGAATTGGAGAGGTCAAGAAAATAATATCTGTGATGACGAAAAGGATCCTCTGGAGTTGAGAGTTTGACCTTCTTTTTGTACAAGGTAAGTTTTGTGACATCGTCAATTATCTTCTTATAAAGTCTTTTATTTTTGTACAGGGAAAAAGGATGGATCAACATCATCATCAACCACAGTCGTCGTCATCATCGTCATCGTCAGTGCCAGTCCTGTCTTCATCTTCTGACCTCGGCTCATCTGACCTGAATATCCATTTGGCTGGCACAGGGGGGATGGACTTGACGGAAATCCTATTCCTTGACAATGTTGAAGGGGGTGGGGGTCAAGCTATTTTCAGAGGGATAGGAGGATTCGACTGTACCGGGGCCTTGGTTGTGGATAACATTCAGCAGTTTTCCACCATCCTTGGAGGTGGGGGTTCTGCGGAGCTGATTAACTTTATTTCCCATGACTGTTCATCATCATCATCACTGTCCCAAGGGACAGGAGGTGTGACGACGACGACGACGAGTCCTTCCACTTCCACTTCGACCTCAATTGCTTTAGCCACCACAACAGTGAGATCCTTATAATCATTGGTTGCAAGTTTGAAATGTTCTGATATTTCTTTTTCTTTGCAGCACCCACTGACACCCTTGAATCAGAATCAGAAACTCAACGACCCTTCTTTAGTAACATTCACCAAAGACATTCATAGAACTACTGAGGGAGACACTTCTAATCTCCAACCCCCGTCAAGTATCATCCCAGTTGGGACCTCCTCAAAGTGGCCCATGTCCACGTCCGCCGAACTCCCTTGTCAGGAGACGTCAAAGTTACTCACTCCTTCAAAGATTAATAGTAGTAGTGTCACCAGTTCGTCGGACTTTGTGAAACATGCATCCCTTCTAGAAATAGAAAACCAGAAGCCGGTTTCAGAGTCTGGAAGTAGTCCTGCAGGAGGGGAGTCAAGACCATTGGCCAAGCCACCGTTTCAGTGTGAACATTGCAGCAAAACCTACATGTCGTGGGCGTCATTTAAACGACACAAGTCCGAACATTTGGATGATAAAGCCTACCGTTGTCCTCTTTGTTCTATGGCGTTCAATCACGAGGTGAACCTGACCCTACACGAAATGATTCACAATGCTGAGTTATCAGGATGTCTGGAGTGCACCCTATGTCCCGTTAAATTCACGCGATTGGCGAGCCTAAAGTCTCACATCAGAACACATGAAAGTGAGGAGAATATGGTGTGCTGTGAATGTGGGGATGAGTTTGGAACCAAAGCGAGATTGGAACAGCATATGGGTATAATTTAGCAACTCTTTGACAGTTAAATGTAACAACACGAAACTAACTATACATTGTGTCTTACTAGGGGAGCACAAAACACCCAAGTCCCTGGTGCATCGGTGTAAACTTTGTTCTGCATGTTTCACTCATCCAGCCCTTTTGAGAGATCATGCCAAAGAGCACCAGGCTGTCAAGACACAACTAAAAATGCTGTCAGTAAGAAAGAAACGGCCTCCTCCTAAATCTGCAATGGAAATGAAAGCAGCAGCACCTGTAACGTCCAAATCAAAAGACAAAGAATCCAAGAAAAAGTGCATTTGTACCGTTTGCTCGAAACGATTTGATAAAAATAGTCAACTGGTTCGGCATTTCAGGATTCACAGTGGGGATCGCCCTTATAGTGTAATTTCTGAATCCAAATTGCAATCTTAATAACAATAGCGTAACAGTTTTGAATTTTTGTTGACCTTAGTGCACACACTGTGACCGCAATTTTAACCAGAAAAGCACACTTGCTAGCCATGTTCAGTCAGTTCATGAAAAACGAAAGCCGTAAGTTTGTTATGAATTGAGGGGTGCCAATAATTAATGTCGAACATTAAATAGTAGAGAGTTGGTGGTTAATCTCTGTTCTTTTCTATCTGACAGATTTTGGTACAACTTTATTCAAAAACTTCACTTAATAAATTAAGCATAGATGTATTGGTTGATTCAGTCTTCAGATTCATGTATATTGATTAGTCTCCATTTTACGCCATTTGATTCGTTTGAGCAAAATGAATATGCTATGTGAAATTATTGGGTAAAGTTAAACCAAACCAAACCAACAAAATACCAACAATCGAAATTAGCTACCAACTTTCTAATATTTATGTGTCCCATTAAATATCATCTTTAATTGATTAAGTTTTGATTTTATTTTACAGATTTGCTTGTCATATCTGTCAATGCCAATTTAGTCAACGAGGGAACTTGCGATCACATCTCCTCAAGGTATGCCATAATTTTTTCAGTTTCAGCTCAGTCGAACTAACAACAAAATCATGATGTTATCTTTGCAGGTGCACGTGCAATCAGGAAACGGCGAACAGTCATTCAGATGCCAAGATTGTCCGTGCGTGTTTCGAAAATTAGCTAGTCTTAATTCTCATATTGCTAAATTACACACTGTAAGTCATTTTGCACACTCATTCAACGTGGTTGCTCATGTTGATTTCTTTTGTAATTAGAAAACCAAAAAGAGAAACGTGACTGTGTCGAATATGGATAATAGTTTTGACACTGGAACGACCACTTTAATAATGAATGAAGCAGGGGAATTGATACCATCCATTTCTGACGCTGATAACGGCATCGTTGTTCTGGATGTGATTCAGGGATCTGATAATGATAATGTCCAGTCTCAGCAGTTTGTACTCAACACAGCTTTTATGGACGGAATGGTTACGATGTCTTCTGCAAAGGAGACTATCTCGGAAGTCCAACTTATTCACGAAGTATCAGGGAAACAGACTAGTCATACAATTAAAGTTAAACGGATTGGCAATGTAAAACTACATTTATGTCCGTACGACTGCACCAAATCTTTTACAAAGGCCTCAGATATGTTACGCCACATCCGTACACACACAAAGGAGAAACCTTTTGTAGTAAGTGTTGTCCTTATGAAGTGTGATAGCATTTAACCTGGAATTACATTAAAATTAATTTTACTTTTGTAGTGCGACGTGTGCGACAAGGGCTTTTCAGTCAAATCAACCCTCACAACCCATAAAAAGACACACTCACAGCAAAAAGACTGGGAATGTACCGAATGTCACAAGCGTTTCTCAGTTGTTTCATCTCTTCAAGCTCATCAACGACTGCACAACGGTACTAAGCCCTTTCCTTGCATGTCATGCGGGAAGTCGTTTCGTACCAAGTCGCAAAGAAAGATACATTGGAAAACTCATGCAAGGGAAAGGGAAGGATTAGGATTATCTGGCAAAAGAAGACTGTTGATTATTGGAGGTGCTGATAAGGTGGATGCGTCAAAAGTGCGATTACCAGACCCACTTAGAATAACGTCAGAGGGACTGGTTCCAGTGCCAAACCGTTGTCAGCCTAGCCATAATAATATTGAAAGATTACGACCCTATCGTTGCGACCAGTGCCCTTCTGCGTTCACAAAATCATCACATTTGAAGCAACATACTAGGTAACTAGATGCATACTTTTGGATTTGCATGCGATTAACTACTTGAAGCTAATGCAAAACTTATATTATTACAGGTCACACAATGGTGAACGTCCATATCAGTGCTTCCAGTGTTACAGGTATTTTGGAATTTTATGTAAAGTTGCCTATTACATTACTAGAACTCTATTTTGATGTTTTTTGCAGGAGCTTTATTTCCAGTGGAGTGTTGAAAAGCCATATCAAAACCCACGAGGGTGTACGGGCATATCGGTGTGGTGTTTGTCAGTTGACATTCACTACCAAAGGCAGTTTAACTCGACACATGGCTATCCACAAAGAAGACAGATCTTTTGTTTGTCCGCACTGTCACAAGACGTTCAAGTCGAATGTTTCCTGCAGAAAACATATCCGTACTCACATTGCTGAGTTTATAGCTGCTGGTGAACATCTTGAAGTGTTACATGATGACACCTTAGTCCAACAGGAGCAGGACCACTTGGGTTATGACAATGGCCATCCAAGTGATATTTCATCGAGAAACACCAACGGTACGACTCGTTTGTCTGAGCGGGCTTTGATGACCAAACTACAAATTCGCTATTTTTATGCAGGTGAAGACTTGCCGGCTTCGAACACAATTGACAACTCTATTTTGGTGGAAGCTGATATTACTGCTCCAACATTACTTGAACAAAGCACTGATGATACTCATGTAGGAGAGGAAGAAATGAGATCAGCAGCTGGTATGGACCCCCATACTCAAGAATTACACTCCCTCAGTCAGCACCAGCACTTCTCTGGGTCAATTTTATTGGCAAATCAAGAATACAGTGGCGGACTGTACTCATTGCAGGTATGCTATGTTTAGTACTTTATTCACATTCAGTGGACTCGATAAATGACATTGTGACACTTATGTATTGCAGACAATGGACAATATAGAATTGCCCATCTCGATACACAGCGGTACAACAAGTCAAACAAACGCCTTATTCACTCAAACTCAACCATATGTCACTGCGAACACAACGTCCTCCTACTCTATTCTTCAAGGAAGCTCCAATATTTCCAACAACTTGGATGGCACGGGTTTCTTAAGTATGAAGAACGAACATGAGCACTTTGAGAAAATGCCTGACATAGTTGATCCAAGTGCAATCCCACCTGCGGTTGAGAACATCTCAATCGAATCGACTGATCACGAACAACACTCAAATGAAGCTGCAAACAAACATTCAAATATATCCGACCTCATTGGTTTCAACTTCAGTGACATCGAGAGAGGGAAAGTTAATATTTGTACAGAATGTGGGAGAGGGTTCGTCAAGAAATCCGATTTGATCAGACATTTACGCATTCATTCTGGTGAAAAGCCATTCCGGTAATTAATTTACTCATTTGAATGCAAATAATAATGAAATAACCCAACATTGACTGAATTTCCTTTTTTTTCAGTTGCGCTTTATGCGACAAAGCGTTTCGGGTTAAATCTACCAAAGACATGCACATGAAGACACATGAAGGAACCAAAAGAGTTACATGTCCTGTTTGCAACAACATGTTTTCAACAAAAAGTAGTTTGAGGGTTCACATACGCCTTCACACAGGTATTAACAAAATTAGCTTAATTTTTTCATTTTGTACCTCATAATTGCAAATATTTCTTTTTATTTAGGAGCCAGACCTTACAAATGTCCCCATTGTGATCGAGCTTTCCGAACGTCAGGGCATAGGAAAGCTCATTTGTCTTCCCATTTCAAAATTCCAAAAGTTGTCAGACTAGAAGAAAAACCACTTGTAGTGACAGACGTTCTTGACACCGCAATTGTGTTGCCTCCAGTTGACACCATCAAAGGAAAAGTTGATGATGGATCTCATTCTGTTCCTATTCCTCAGCAGTTTCAAGACAACCAAACAATTTTTACAACGATTGCTGACCCAAGTGTCACATCCACAGCATTCACGGACCCTGTGCAAATCATTGGGGGCCTACAGCTATCACTGGATGGAACTGCCTCACTCTCCAATCTGCAACTCACCGGGATTGACGTGTCGAATTTGCAAATAAGCGATGAACTGTTACAAAGCCTGGGTAGTGTCATATTTGTCTCCTCTGGCTCTCAACTGCTAACAGACCTGTCTGGAGCAAGTTTACTTGGAAGCAGTACTGGTGTTTCATCAGATACAGAAACTCTGAGCATCCTTCGTGCAGATGAAGTCCATACTCATAAAGACGGAGACGAAGGGACAAAATCCTCCACTTCTGCAGCCACGCGTACATCCTACTCACACCTTCAGCTTCCCACAGTCATCTCAGTGTCTGATTTAGAATCATACATTCCCTCAGAAGGAAGTTTGATAACACTCAACAGCCTCATGCCTTCTGATCCTGGCCCTCTCATTGCTTCTACTACAGCCACAACCACCCCTTCCACCACTTCAACGATTGTCTCTGTATCTTCAGAAGACGAAGGTACCGGACCCACGACTACCACTTCCTCCTCCTCCAACAAACTGTGCGGGATATGCGGGAAATGTTTCTCCAAACCCTCCCTCCTGACCCGTCACTACAATTCCGTTCACATTCGAGAGCGACCCTTCAAATGCGATGAGTGTGGATGTAGTTTCAGTCAGAAAAACTCTCTTGAAACCCACAAATACACCCACACCTCAGAGCGTCCCTTCTCCTGCACCCTATGTCCCTTCAAAACCGTTTTGAAGGCTGCCCTCAAACGACACGTGGGAAGAGGTCATCCAGAGGCTGATTTTGAAAAGATGCTCACCTCTCCGGCTTGCACAACATCTTCAACAACCACAAGTCGGCAGAATGTAGCTTGATAATAAGCTCAGTAAGGAGCCACCGTCTCCTAAGCTGGTATCAAGTTATATTCTCTCTGCCTACTTGCACTACTCATATAACAATAATAATAACTGAGTAAAGAAATTTTAACGGTGTTACATAAATAATGTATGTACCAAAGGAAGGAAAAATACTATATTTTACCCAAGTATTTTCTTATTTATTTTCTTATCATCGTGTGTCTTGTGTCATTGTCTACAGAATTTATTTCTATCAACAGAAATAAAAACCTATCAGAATAGAATATAAAACATGGGTCTTGACATTGCATTATTTCATTTCTCTCCTCTCCAAATCTAAAATCTTGAACATCTCGTCAGTTTTGACTTTGCTTTGCATGTAAAAAAGGTTAAAAAAGTAAAGTAACTTTTTAAAAGTTGAAAAAAGCAACAGAAAAGAGTTGAAACAAGCTTGCAAAAAATGCATGCAAAAACAAGTTAGAATGAGACACAAGGGAGATGAATCAAGTGTTGGAAGAAGTAAAAGTGCAAAAAATTTGGAGTGCGGTCTGACTATTTTGTCGAGGCTGACTGGTGGTGGTAACTCCTAAGCGCCATCCCACATACTACTGGAAGCGTTGCCTTTGAGCTGCTGGTTTTCACCCCTGGCCCGATTCGACAATCCTTAACCAACCTGGACACATGGGACTCCTCCCTTGTGCCCATATTGACTCCCAGCTTAGATGGGACGCTCAGTCTACGCCACCAACCACCACCCAGTAGTTCCCCAACTCAAATCATCCACACGCTCCGGCCTCGAAGTAGCTCGATTACAGGAGTACGCCACGACTCCCAGCCATAAGAATGGGCAAACAAACCTCTATTTCTCTCTAACGCATGGGGTTCAACTCTGGCTTACGGCAAGTCACTTTTTGCTTCTGTCTCATCCTCCCCATTCAATTCTATATGCTTTTCCATTGTTCATCAATTTATTCTTGCTTCTTGACGTGATGCATGCATGCATGCATATATGAACCTTTCGTCGTCATGAGTCCCAACAGTTCGATAAGCCATCATCGACCAAAGTGACTAATGATTATTGACCAAACTTCTTTTTTTCAAACACACTTTTCTGAGCAAAGCTCCATTCCTTCTTTCAATTTGCGACTGCGAGAGAGTACGTTTGATTATGAATTTCCAAACGAACCTTCAAGGGGACCAACTTCATCGGTCCTTTGCAAAGAGTCTCCCCCTCCTTCCTGGGAACACCTTCAACTTCAATGTAAAAAAGCTTTTACTTTTAGAATTTAGACAATTGACAAATTGTGTATTTGCTTTAGGTGGGGGCGGACCGGTTCCACCGAGCAGGTCACTTTGCCATCAACCAAGGGGCGAGGATTCTGTCTGAGGTGGAGGGATACCGACCAAGGCGAGGGATTGGGAAGGATGTTCCAGAGCCAAGGTCTCGACCTGGGATTGGAGGTGTCCTACCACCACCCTGGGCACCGGTGAGGACGGGTCCGGATCATTCCGTGTTTCCTAAATGCTATGGACAAATGGTTCTTCCGACTTGGTTGGAATTTGATAAGAAGGTGAGTTAATTTGATAAAGTATAAAGACTTTAATTAACTTGTCTCTTGTGAAGATCCTGGTTTTTGATGCATACTACCAAGAGCCAATCCCAGAGTCCCGTGATGAGAACTACAGGGTCCACCAGTGCAAGATTTACTACTACTTGGAGGATGAAACGATTCAAGTCATTGAGCCCAAGACTTTAAATGCTGGGCTCCCACAAGGACAGATCATCCGACGTCATCGCATCCCCCTCCCATCACCTTGTGAGGGACAGTTCTACACCTTGGAACATTTCAACATTGGATGTGAGGTCCTTTTCTATGCAAAAATGTTTTACATTTGTGCCTGTGATGGATTTACACGACGGTTCTTGAACCGACTCGGCATCCCTGTGCCCCACAACAGGACCATGCCTGTGGACTGTGCGACGGAGAAATTGATTGATGTAATTGCTTTCTAATGATATTTAAAACGTCCTTCGTAATTTGTCTTGATTTATGATTGTAGAAAAAGAGGAGTCAGTTTGCTCGTAAGCCTCATCCCACGTTCGACAAACGAGGGCCCTTCATCCTCCACTCGTGTCATGTCCTTCGGTTTTGGGGGTATTGGGACGACCGATGTCACCAGTTTGGGGACCTTCGTCGCTTCATCCTGCACTACTACTTGGCGGATGGGACGATTGAAATTCGAGAAATCTTCAAGCCCAATGCAGGCTATGAACTCCAGCCCACTTTCCTCCGACGTGTAAAAGTTCCAAAGGTAAAAGAATTTAATGGCTTGGATCAAAATATATGTCATGATTGATTTATTTATCCATAGACCACGGACAACCTTGTAGGTCATCCAGGAGAGTCGCAACCCGTGACCGTCCTGAACGTGTTTGGATCCATCTATGGAGGCAAGTCCAAGAAGCCTCACTTCATGCTGGACAACTTGCAAGGGGTCATTGATAACGTGGATTACATCAAGGAGGAGGACTTGGCCATTGGGGCGGTTCTCAACATTTATGGCCGTGCCATCATCCTTACGTCATGCGATGAATTCACAAAGCAGTACTACAGGGAAAAGTTCAAGACGCGTGAGTGATTCTCATTCTGCCCCATTTTTATTACAAACAATAATACCCTTATTTGCAGAGGACTTCACACCCCTGGAGTTGGACGAGGTGAACGAGGTTGAAGCACCAGAACCCAAGCCACCACCATACCATGGTTGGGGTCAAGAGGATGATTTGGGGATGTGGAAAAACCTGGAAATGAAGCCTGCAGTTAAGGACTTCCGGCAGCAGGCAGCTTTTGACAAGTCAGTGGGTTTCTCCCATCCAAGATTCTATTTTTAAAATGACACTTTTTTCCATGCTTTCAGGGACATTCTTCGTTTTGAAGCCAGATTCTATGATGCCTTACAAAGCGTCAATCAAAGCCGACGCTTCACAATCAGCTACTTCATGGGGACGGACGAAATGCAAGTTTTTGAAAAGGAGCATCCTAATTCAGGTATGTGTGTACTTTTAGAAAGAATTGTGTGACAAATCATAATCATACCATATCCCACCACAGGACTACCAAAGGGGACCTTCTACCTCCGCTCCAGAGTGAAGAAGCCAGGACACCAGGTCGAGATTGGAGATGAACCTGAGTTCTACGGCTTCGAGGACCTTTTTATTGGAAACATTCTCAAAATCAACAACTTCACCTACCAACTCATCAACGCGGACGAGTTCACTCTAAGTTTCATGGAAAAGCACAAGGGCAAATTCCCCCATGCCAATCTTGGCTTATGTCTTGCCAAAGTGAAGGAAGCATTCGCTCCTCTCGATGCGGAACAAGTGGTCAAGATGTTTGCTCAAAATGACACTTGCCTCCAAGGCGTAATTGACAAACGAAGCTTCAATTGCCTCCTCATGGAAATCACTCAATGCGGGTTGAGTGAGCATGAAGTTATGACACTCTCACGTGCCTATGCTTGCCTGACCCCGCCGCCAGGCACGGACTTCCAGACGCTTCAGTAAGTTGTTTGTCCTAAGTCTTTTATTAGACACTTTATGATTTTCATGCATTTACAGAGCCATCTCACAAACGGAGCTTCGGAAAAACCTGTATGACAGACTCTTGCTTGCACGTATTGAGTACACCTTCCGGTACCACGACCCTTGTCGGTCTGGACGTGTGGATAGAGAAACTCTTCGGGCAACTTTGAAGGGGGCAAAGGTACCCCTTTTCAAGGATTTGTTGGACTTTCTTGTGGACAAGTATGGGAACATTCTAACATCCTTATTTTTAACTTGGAAATTGGGACAGAGTGAGAAATTGTTACTTTTATATAGGTTCCCATCTCCTGAAGACGATCGTTGCAATCAAGTTGACTACTGTCAGTTTCTGAAATTCCTGGACTGGGAGACCAATCCCGCACCAATTGCCAGACCAGCAGCCATTCAGGTATGCAATAATAAAAAAGCTGTTAAAAGCCGTTGTTATTTGTAATGATTGCAATACAATCATATCTCTTTTTACAGTGCGTCATGAAATGGGTGGAACCAAAGCCACCATTGAAAATCCTTTGTGTCAACTATCGAGCATTTTTGGAGGATGTCTGTCCTACCTTTAAAACTGCACTGCCCACCGTCTGCTGTTGCCAGTTCAACAAACCTTGTCCTCAACATCCTTTGCCTGAGATACCGAACTATTGTCCTGAAAACAAGCCTGAAGAGGACGTCTTGCCTCCGTGCGGACCTCAAGAACCCTACACAGTCGTTTTACAGCCTTGCAGTGTCACTCAAACGGGAGGGAATAGTCACAGATGTGCACCAGGGGCGATGAAATGCAATGCCTATCCAGATGAAGATGATCAGGATCAAGAACAAAATATGGTTCCTACATTTTCATGCCCTCCGTGCTCTGGCGCAAATTGAATTGAAAAAAAACAATGAACAAGAATCGATTTTTGAACTACTTTTTTTTTAAATACTTGTAATTGTAATCATCATTTTGCAGTGAAACAAAAAAATGTAACCAATTCTAATTACTTAAGTCTACTCTAATAAAACGCAGCATTAACAACAGAGGGATTTGATTTCGGTAAATTCAACTAAACTTCGTACTAACGCTTACTTTTAGACAACTTTTCATTTACTTTACTTCCTGACAAGACCAAATAAGGGGAATGCGTGTCCTTCTGTTTTTGCTGAAGCAGTTCCAATGTTTTCAATGGTGTATCTGTTGAGTTCATGTGTTGTAAAAGTTTTTCTTGTTCAGATTTCTTTCGTTTTTTGTCAATCTTGTTTTTGCCTGATCCTTTTCCATGAAATTTGTGGGACAGCAGTCGAAAGGCTTCTTTTGCGCTGATTGGCTTTCCATCTTCATCGTTGTATTCCAATTTTACTTCTGGTTTGTAAGCATCTTTTTCGCGGAAGTCCGAAGTTGGACCGCAGTACATGTCTCTCTTGCCAATTCGTTCTTCCTCATAATTCTTGTCTTCAATTGTGTAGTGTGTACATTGAAGGTGCTTCATCGTAGAGTTACCAGCACGCTTAACTTTTTCTAGTTCCAGATAGCCTTTCTTATGGGCCAACTTTAGTGCTCCAGCAAGGCCAACACCAACGTCTGGTTCCTGTTCCAAAATTGGAGCTTCTTCTTGTTCTTCAGATTTCGTAATATCCACCGGTGTCTCGTCTAGTGTTGAATTTAAAAAAAATATAGCATTTAGAAAAAAACGCAAGAACTTCGGTAGCACAAATTAAATACTTACCTATGCCAACTTCATTCCACGCTCCCCGTTCTTGAGACACCGAAGTGTGCTGCTCCTCTTGCTCAAAATCCTACAAAGAAAAGTTCATAATGTCAATGTGTCGTCATACATCGACAACTTCTATTGAAGTTTTAGTTTATAAATGCAATCCTACTTACCATTTCATCGTCGCCATACAAGTCTGCAGTTTCAACAGTAGGAATCTCCCCCAACGTTCGACAAAATTCAGCAGTAGAATGCAACACAATTGATCCAGATCCACCTGCTGCGTCTTCAGAAATCTCTGCTCGATCTCGAGCAAGCATTTCCTGCAACTATAAAAACAAGATGGTAATAATGAAATTTTCAGTAATGAATCTTCATCAGTAATATTTAGATCAATAGACATGCTTGCTTACATTATATTTTGCAGCAGGCTTCTTCATTATTTCTCTCTGTTTCAACTTTCTTGCTTTTTCCAGAGCACGCTGAAAATCTATATCGGCTTCATCTTCGAGTTTAACATCTGATACGTCCACTTCCTCCATTGCTGCAATAACAAACATAAGTTAAGCATTGGACAAACTAATTTTATTTCACTGAATTGTAATAGTTCAACCAAACACTTACGTCGTGGAGGTAAATCGTCTATTTCTAAATCGATTTCCATGTCCGAAGGCTCTTGTTTTACTGTAGTCTCGCTTTTTCGTTTACTTCTTGACCCCAAGTCAGTTCTTTCTCCCTCGCCTCTTTTATCCATGCTTAACAGATCATCTGCTCGCAAGGCCTTACGAATTTTCCTTACCTACAAAGTTAACCAAAAATTAACGGTGACGGCTTTTCACAATTGGTTCAAAACATTAAAAGAAAAAACAACTATACCTTCTTTTTTGGCTTTTTGAAAGAAGTCATCTCATCCTGGGAATAAAAATCGGACGCTAACCTCAACGGTTCCAGTTCCAATGATTCAAGAATTTTATTTGATTTTTGCATCTTTGCTCGAATTTGTGCCTTTCTCGCCTCTTCGGAAATATTTTGTCCAATAACGAAACTTTGTTGTTCTAGACCTCCGATCTCTTCATCATATTTTCCAAGAAGATTGGCCTTCTTTAGATTTCCATCAGTATCAAACTCCACCTCTTCATACGCATTGTAGCCGTGTAACTCTGGTCGGATTTGTTTGTTTTTGACATTCTACAATTTGGAAAAGTTAAATATTATTTGTAAACGTCAATTACTTTTCATGTGGAGGTAATAATAAACAACACTGCTTACCCTATCGAATTTCTCGTCATCAATAAGATTGACATTAACGAGGGTATCGTCATCTTCGTTAAGAACTCCTTTGTCTTTCAAAGTCAGTATGACCTGCTGTCCTTCTCGAAATCGCGTCTACAAACAAAAAATGAAAAATGAAGCATTATTTAACTGGAAATTCAATGTTTGTCAAATTGAAGTAAAAAAATACTGCTAATTAATCGTACCTGGTCGTGCATAACCTTCATTCCCTTAAGATCCCGTTCAGTATAAACTTTGTTCTTGTGTTTCACAAACTCCGACTCAACAACTTCTCCGAGACCAAACTCAGTGTCCAATTCTTCCAATTCCTTCGCCTGAAAAAGTAAAGAAAATTTTTAAAAAGGCTCGAGTCACAGTAATATAAAATGGGATATTAAATTATCACCTTCTTTGCAGCAAGAGCTTTTTGGTCAGTTGCCTTTTTCTGTTTTAAAACCCATGCAGTCGCATCTTCATCATCTGAGTCCGCCCCCAACGTCTTCACGTCCTTCAATTTTGATTCTATCTTCCTTCTGTCTTTCATAGTGGTCAGTTTGTCCCTGATTTTGTCCGATTTAACCTTCTGCGTAAGATTTATCGCGGGAGCATGGACAAAGTCTTGATGTTCTTTCCAAAACGTTTCCCCTTCCTTTTCCCTTTCCTCACGAATCCGCTGAAGGGTTTCATCATCGAATTCCTTCTCACCATCTCCTTCCCCCTTGGCTTTATTAGTACTTGACGCCTTGGGGAGTGGGCCAGAGTCCAGTTGTAATGGCTTCAAACCCAATTTCGCCCTCAACTTGTTTGTCTCCTCGATGGACAAGTTGGTTCCATCTCCAGACTGCTTTTCTGGGCTGGGTGACCTTTCCCGTTCCCTCTCCCTTTCCTCATATCTTGAGGATTTAGTGGGTGGTGGCACATCCGAATCTGTGAAAAAAATAAGAGTCATCATTTAAGTTAATTTGTCAAATTACACGAATGAAAGTAGCAATGGACGTTGGAATGGACTGACACTTTTAGCATTATTGTTTTTGATATTATTCTAGCTTGTCTGCTTCTCAACCTTTGGTATTTCAATATCAATACCTCTGTTCACCGTTGAGACCTTCCCATCCGGAAGTGCCAGAAGAAAAGAAGGGATTCTTAAGTCCTTTCTCCAAATCCCCTGTAACAATTAAAGAGACATTTTCAGGCAGCAAATATGACAAATAGATTTACAACGACAGACCCTTTTTGGAACCTACATAAATAATAATAATGATGCCAACAAAATACCCGAAAAAATGCCAGTCCATCCAACCATCAACTCAAAAAGATAGATAAGATAAACAAAGAAGAAGGGAGTTACCTTCGGACTCTTCTTCATGCCTTCTTTTGTCCCTGTGCTTCCTCTTCTTCGGTTTGTCCAAGGGAAGGCCGGGGGAAGGGGGACTTGGAGAGTGTCGTTTCCTTTTCTTGTGACCCTTCTTCTCCTCCCTCTCCCTCTCCTTGTCCTTCTCCTTGTGCTTCTTCGTCGAACCACCCATGATTATTGATAATCTGTCCAGGCACACCCACTTTTGAATATTTATTTATCAGCAAAGACTTTTCTTGTGAATTACCGACAACGACGACGTTCACCAAACTTTGCTTGTGTTTTTGACAAATGCGGTGCTTTGGGGTGTGGAGAGACTGAGTGCCACTGCCTCAGCTGTTGGAGATTTGATTACGTAGGACGACGTGTGTGTCCATAGTCCAGATCGATCTTTTTGTGTCTTCATAATTAATGACATCGTGTCTCTCGTCCCTCTGTTGTGGATCTGGAATATGGTGGGGTCATAAAGGGAGTAGGAGAGTCGACCGGGAGCAGGATTCTTTTAAGAGGACAAGAATTGAGGTGGGTATTTTATTTTACTTTTTAACCGGTGTCACAGGCTTTATAAAAATGATGTAATTATTTTCACAGGGCCCTTCGCAGGGGTCACACCTTCACCACTGACTGGAAGTCGTTGAGACTCTGTGGGTGGTCTTTTATTCTTTTTGTTTTGTCCGGAGGAGTGGAGGAGATTGACGACATGAAGGAACTCCTCAACTCCACGGACTTTTGGTGCTTGACGCTGTTGAGCATTGGAGCGTATTTTGTGACGGCGAGACTCATTGCAAAGTTTAGGGATGTCTTCGTACGAGCTAACCTTTTTGGAATTGACCTTTGCAAGTCCACTGGGGCCCAAGTGTAAGGGAAAACAAATATTGATTGAAGCAACTTTATAGAATGTCTGACGACACTCTTGTTTTTTTGCAGGCCGGAAGCAGTGGGGGTTTTGTGCGGCTGTGTCTACTTGGTCTGCATGTTCTTATTCATACCAGCCAGATTCGGTCAAGAGTTTATTCGTCAGAAGGAAAATTTTCCACATAGCGAGGTAGAAATGATAATGATGAAACAAAAACCAGGAATGACGATTACTTACTTTTGTTTTGATTGTTCAGTTAGTGGAGTACATAACGGCGCTCTGTGGGGTTGCCTGCATCCTCCTCCTTGGCTTTGCGGATGATGTCCTAGACGTTCCTTGGAGAGTCAAGTTACTCTTACCCGCGATTGCAGCCCTGCCAATACTTCTAGTCTACTATGCTACTTTCGATATCACATTCGTCATCGTTCCAAAACCCCTTCAAGCACTAGTGGGACAGTCCTTTGATTTAGGTAGGTGTAGTTATTCATTTGCAGTAGTGGCGTTATTAATTCATTGTTATTTATGTTTAAAGGTTGGCTGTACTACATATACATGGGGATGGTCGTCGTCTTTTCCACCAACGCCATAAACATCTTGGCTGGAATCAATGGGCTCGAGTGTGGACAGTCTCTTGTGATCGCCATTTCAGTCACGATATTCAACCTTGTTGAGCTATACCAGGGCACCGTACCTTCCCATGCCCACATCTTCTCCATCCACCTACTTCTTCCATTTATTCTCACGTCTGCTGCTTTACTCCGATATAATTGGTAAATCTACTAACTAAAGTAGTTTTTGAGGCAGTTCAACTTATGTAAAGGATAATAATTATTGTATCCCTGCCTTAAATAGGTATCCAGCTCAAGTATTTGTGGGGGACACGTTTTGTTACTTCGCAGGGATGCTTTTTGCCACAGTAGGGATTCTTGGGCACTTCAGCAAGACATTGCTTCTGTTTTTCATTCCACAAGTAAGATATTTGAATGTGTCTGTCAACCTTAATTTGACTAATTTAGCTAATGTGGTTTGGTTTTGCAATTTCTGTTTTAAAACAGGTCATCAACTTCGTATACTCAGTTCCACAAGTGTTTCGTCTGGTGCCATGTCCTCGTCACCGACTGCCAAGGTATGCTTTTAAAAAAATAAATGAGGATCATTGCCAATTGTTGTGTTACTACTGATGCTTGTGTTTTTCAGGTTTAACAAAATTACCAATAAGATAGAAATGAGCACTGTGAGCTTCAAGGAAAACAGTTTAAACGTTTTTGGAAGAGCCTCCGTGAGTATACTGGAGGCTTTTGGTTTGCTCTGGGTGAAAAGAGGACTAGGCGAAAATAGGGACTTCATTGAGTGCAACAATTTTACACTGGTCAATTTAGTCTTGAAATTCTTCGGACCAAGGCATGAACAAACGACCACAATTATTCTTCTACTATTTCAGGTAGTACAATTTACTTTACGCAATTTGCTATTCATACGACTAACCGTAATCTACTTGTGTGTTTCAGATATTCTGCAGTTGCATCGCCTTCACTATAAGATACCCATTAGCCAGATTATTCTACGACGTGTAGGAACGTGTTTTTGAAGATGACGAGAAGAAATTATTGTTAAATTCAGTGGTGTGTGGTGAGAATGCTTTTCTTCATCCCCTCCAATATTTTTGTTTCTGTTATGATTTACGAGTTTGTAATTTTGTGCAGAGTGCAATCAATTGATCTCTTTACATGTCCGGTAAATTAATGTGATATTTTAGTAAGGTTCCATGTCTATTGTCAGAGAATATTTAAGAACACTATATAGAAATAGATACCTACCTAAGTTAAGTTTTGTGGCAATCGGCAATCTGTGTAAGAATTAAGCAAAACCATCAGGGATCACCTCGAGCTTAAGGTGTGATGTGATTCGTAATTGTAATGAATTCGTGTTTGCAAAGATCATTTCATTGTTGGGCCCTTACGCCATTTCTTTATTTCAATTCACGACAGAAAAAATGATTAAATGTTATGTTATAGAAAATTAACCATTTATTAGTTTTCTCATGTCATGTCCTTCCTCGTTTTTTTCATAGATTTACTTTACTCTCTGGGTAATTTTCCATTGCTTTGAAGGGGTACAAATATGGGGATATTAGTTGTGTCGTAGATGAAGGAATAATCTGTCTCTTTAATGGAGGTGGGAAGAGCATTTTGGGGAGCGTTGTTGTGATATTTGTTCGGTGACTGATTGGCATTTAGCAAATGTTTGGGAGATGCATGTTTTTGTTTCATTCCGACGCTTGAGGCTCCTGAAGAGGAACACGAGGATGAGGAGGAAGAATGACGAGCATCACTGGAGGATGAAGATTGTCCACTGCCACTACTCGCACTTGCACCATCCAACAATACCTTTTTTGGGGACTTGGACCGACTTCGAAAGAACCTTGAAAGTTTCCTTGATTTACTTTTAGTGGAAGATTTGTTCGTTTCTGGGGGTAATTCGATGGGGATGTCTACGGGTGTTAGTGTGGGGGTTGGCGTTGGTGGGGTCACCTCCGATTTGTTGATCCCTGCTTTCTCCTGCTGAGATTCCCTTGTAGTTGTTGAATCATTGTTGATGGTGGCTACCGTTGTGGCATTATGATTGTGATTGTGTGCTGTGCACTCAATGGTTGCTGGAGAAGGGGTCGGGACGGCCGTCGCATTTCCATTGTTCGTCGTCGTCACTTTGTTGCGAATGGGGTGACAGTTATTCTTGATTTGATTGACGTCCAGAAGTTCCATTGGTGGTATTGTGTCCTGCTCAATGTCACTACACTCCTTGTTCTTCCCTCCTCCTCCTCCTAACGCCTTCTTGTTGTTGCTGCTTGGACCCTTGATGTTATTAACCTCTACTGGTTTTGGTCTAAAGTCTACCAAAGGATCCACATGCACAACAGTGCTCTTTCTGTTAAGCGAGGAAAAGTCATGAGCCCCATTCGTGGGGCATATGATTGGCTCATCATCATCCATAGGGTAACCGGCAAGATTGTCCAGGGACAATTGAGAAAGCGTCACGAGGTTTTTGCATAGCCCGTGACAAACCCGTCCTTCCCCATTCTCCTGCTGAAGTCGGTTCGTAAGCCAGAAGGTGTGAATGTCATCATTCTTTGATGGTGAGACTGAGTCTGTGAAGAAAGAAAAGAAAGTTGTTTACTAAAACAAAACCAAGCACCTCAAATCAATTACCTGTGAAAGTTGAGACAATGGTAAGACAGTCTTGACTCAGAACTCGAAGAGGATGCTGATGCTGATCAGACTTCATAGTCAAAGGCTCTGAAAAATCCGTAGCGTCTGAAAACGAGGAGCTTCTAATCCTGTCCAACGCTTGTCTTTCGTACAACATGAAACTTTGGTCAGACTCAGGAAGTGGATTCTCACCCAACAAACAAAGTGCGATATCCTCCTCAGTCACCTAGAAAGTGAAAAGTTTATAAGCGTGCTGCTAACAAAGAGCTCAGGTAGTTTTTGAGAATTGAATTATGAACCTGGATGCACACATCCTTCGTGGGTACAGGAACCTCTGGCTCCACAACTTCAATAAACTCAAACTCAAAGGGTTCATGAGGTTCGCCCAGTTCATTTTTTATCTCCGCAGGTTGGCTCTCTCCTTCTTCCTCCTCCTCTTCATCGTCTTCGCAAGTCTTGAAGACGGTGAGAGCTTTGTACTCGGGCTCTGGGAAAAACTTGTTAAAATTGAAATACTGGCCACTGCCACACAGGAAGGGGTAGAGGGAGGGTGGTACGTGGTGGTGGTCAGTTCCACTAGAAGATGATGGATTGGATTTACATGAGTTGAAAATGGACCCATTATTCCCACTCCCAAGGAAAAAACTTTCATCCAGATGTGCAGAAATGTCATCAAAGAAGGTGGGGGAGTGGTTTTGATTGGAGATCCACTTTTGTATCATTTCCGCCTTAGTGGAAGTAATGCATGAGGGATCCAGGGTTGACGAGGAGTTGCCATTGCCATTACAGCCAGACGCCAGAAGACCCCTCGCGACTACTTTCTCCCTTTGCCTCATTTGGTTATTATTGTTGGCGTGACTGTGGTTCATGGATTTCTTGGGGCTGGGAAAGTTACTGGCTTGATGATTAACTACCCGTGCGGCTGGTCCGTCGATCCAAGTCTCTCCCTTCTTATTCTTCCCTGGAGAGGAGGAAGATGATGAAGGCTGGACATGATTGGGCTGGAGTCCACGGTATTTCGGGACTTTCGGACCATCTATCCATTTTTCCTCGGATATTCCATTAGACGTCCCCGAAGTTAGAAACCCTTCCGAACACAGTTTATTTGATGACTTTGGTTTGGGACTTTTTGTTTTTGGGAATTGACCGTTTCCCGACTGGCCCAGAGGGGGACATTTGGGGGACACAATTTTACTACAAGAAAGACATCGTTATACTCTTGTCTGTATTTAAGTATTTTTGACTTACTTATCAGGGTCTAGAGAAGGGAGGTAGACGGGTGGGTGTTCCCCATCCGTAGCTTCATCAATGGATGGGCCCAAGTAAATCACAGTATCACACGACTGCTCTGAAGAGGAAGGATCAATGTCCGAACTCCCCGTCTCACCTTCCCCCACTGCCCCATGGTTGAGGACCACAGTGCTCCTCATCTCTTCCCCAGACCCTCCAGAACTTCCCCCAGACCCAGTTCCAGACCCCACACTTCCCATCTATCAAAAATACAAAAAATATTAATGGTCTTTTAATAATTTCAAGAAGAAAGGAAAGCAAAGCAAAGCAGGAAACAAGGCTATAGGATCATCATCAATTAGCCATCCTCGTCTTGTATAGGCTCTGTGGTTTAGTCTCATCTCTCAACTTTCTCCTTCAATCATTTGCTCTTTCTTAGACCATCAAATCCAAGCCAAGTTACCACTACTGCCACAACCACAATCATCAAATCAATCCAAGGGTGGAAAAGGTAGAGTAGGAATAGTAGGTGCTCTCTGATGAGACGAGATGTGATGGGAAGTGAAAGCAAGTTAAGTTTTAGGGAGGAAAGGAAGTATAAGAAAAAGTTTCTTTAACTTACTTTGAGTTTCCTACTCCTTCTCAACCGATGCACTCTGGAACCCAATTGTAATGCTGCGAGCGTCTCGGCGTAACGAGAATGGGAATTGGAAATGTGAATCATCACAACGGCCCTGCACGTCAGGGAGCCCAGACACTCTCGTAAGATAGCACCTAGTTTTGAGTGGTTACTGCGGAATAGAGAATGGAGAAAAGTTAGGTATACCATCACCACAACTCAGTCAGTATTTCACTTTTTTTTTGGCTATGAATATAATATTCACACAGTAGATTGTCGTCCTTTCTTTTTTTCTCCACACGCACATTTTACTTTTTTCTTCTTCGTCTACATATTCAGATCACACACTTACTGAAGAAAGTGAAAGTCACTCTCATTGGAAAGTATAAAGGGTTATTGTTGTTTGCAACTCGTGCTGAAAACCTAAAAACTTTGGTTTTCCTTTAATATCAACCCGCTTGTGTTGTAGGATTCCTAAATGCTTAATCGACTTTCACTTTCAAAGAGCTGAACTTTCTCCGTGAAAGCTTTCCTCAAATGCCATCATGCTAATTGTGTTGCTTAACTGGTTACATTTAGGTTGTTATTTTGGTGACATTTTAAAACTATTGTCTTTTAAAAGTCGAGTCACAAATTAATCTATTAGCTCACCTTGATGGTAAGTGTCTTTGTCCATTAAGCACGGCTAGAAGGAGTCCACTCAAAACGGAAATGGAAGGAGATCCGTTTCCCAATAGGACGCAGTGGAGTCGGCTTCTTCCTCCAATCACTGCCAAATCAAAGAAAGAAAAAAAGCAAAGATTATTAAAAGTGTGAAACGTTTATAGCAATCATAAAAAAGTCAAGGTGTCTCACTTACCCCCTTTCCCATGCTTGTCGATGGAGTACTGGTAGACATGGAGGGTGAAGACGAGGTGACCCCCAACGCCAATCCCTCGACTCTCATCCCTCTTGTTGATGACTTCGAGGGCAGAGTCCAAGTAGAACCCAGCCGTTTCCGGGTTAGGGGTTCGGACTTCACTTATTGAATTCAATAAAGGAGGGTTCCCTCCCTTCCCTGTCGTCGTCGTCGTCGTCGATGTGAGGAGCCCCTTCTGTCCATTGTTGACAACAGGACTTCCGTTCCCATCCAATAAATACGCTCCAGGCGGCTGATCTCCGTCTGCAATAAAGGAAGAAAAAGGTCTCCAAATTCATCCAAGAAAGACTTTTTGATATGCCCAAGTCATGCCTCGCATTTTAAGAAGTTTCAATTTAATTTGAGCACAATACGTTGAGATCTTACCAACCATTTTATTCATCATATCCACACCCATTTTCAAATTGAACAACCATGTCATTACTGTCATCCAACCCTGTGAGTTACTAATATGCATTTCCGATTCACCCAACCTCTCTCAACTCAACACAATCTGATAAATGTCATCTGCAGGAATGATTCGATTCTAAAATGAGACTGCAAGAGACAACCTCTAACCAATATTCGACGTCAAGGTACTCTCTCGTACTACCTTCTACATTTCTTGAGTGAATCGTAAATCCAGGAAAACATCCAAATAAATGGAAAGAAAGTGAACTCGAGTTTTCTAAATTAAGTTTTCTCTTTTTCTTTTTTGGATCTCTCTTTTTCCCTCTAAACATATTCTTGGCAGCCAAAAAACCTTCACCGTTCAAATCTAATCTCAACGCTACATCTTTCACTTAACTTAACTCAAGATCATTGCGTTATAAATGTACAATAAAATATAGAGTATGTAGAAGAGAGTCTCGTCTCGACTTTCTCCACCCAGGTTCCTTACTACTTTACTGCTCTATTCTTCTATACAAGAAGAAGGATTTTTAGCATTGGAATTTTTACAATTCTAAGAATGGAATGAAATGAAGGAAGCGTGTGTGTCTTTCTCCTTTTGTGTCCCATCTCCTATACTTTCAATTTTATGTATAATGAAAGGAAGTGGCTGGATTGGCTTCGCTTCGCGTGCTCAGTCTCAGAAAGAGAAAGAAATCTGGTCTCGCATCTGGTTTCGTTTAAATGATCCGAAGAATTACCCACCGACCAAATCGACTTCCTTTTCTCCACACCGGAAACGCATATCTATCTTCTCTCCTTCTTCAAGGAAGATAAAGCCCTCCTTCCCTTCTTTCTTTCTCTTCTCTCGTGGAGAAAGTTTGTCTACCAAACTAAATGTTTTTTCTAATGACTTTTTCACTTTGCATACATAACACACTTCCCTTTCTCTCTCTGGTTTTTGTGATTTTAATAAATATGTTGCAGAAATATGCAGTGTTGAAAGACGAGGAGGAGGAGAGGTATAATTTATGGGCCTACTTACCGTTGACGAAGGGAAGAAGTAAATCTGTAACGGTTTCGTGCACAGAGCCTCCTGTAACTTCCAAGGCGGATACACGGACTGAGAAACGCGAGCTTGACTTTTGCTTTTGTTCGTGAATGGATTTAAACAACCAGGAAATTGCTGTAGGAACCACTCCCAGTTTTTGAGTTGAGGCTTTTCCGAACATTGTTTGCTTCTTTCCTACAGAAATTAGATATGTCACATATGTTTCAGGTTAAAAGAGTTTTAAAAGGTTTGTATGTAATTAACTCATTTCCGGCTTCCGGAAAAGAAAGGTATGCAATTGCAATGACAATCTTAAAAAGACTAACCTGTTCCACTGTATCCAAGTGAGACAATACAAGCATCTTCTCCCCCCACGACAGAAGCAACCAGTTCAGCAGCTGCCGCAGCACAAATCTCTGCCTGTTTATTTCATAAATTAACGACACTTGTTACATCTCATTGTCTTTTACATGTGTATACACCCTAAGAGGAAGATACACAAAGGGATCTTCTTCCTTCCCCCTTCCACGTTCCAAGGGAAAAAGAAGAATAAGAACTTAAATGTTTTATTTTATTTTAGAGTCTTTTGCCTTAAAATGGTTCAACTTTTGTAAGTAGGAATTAACGTAAACGTTTAAGTTTTGTGGAACTGCATTAGTCTCTCTATGCAAGTATAATTTCCTTTACATCTTCCTAAAGTTGTGTTGGGAAGAAGAAGTTGAGAAGGGTTGAAAGTAAAGTAGCTTAGAAAAGACGAAAAGGGAGAGAAGAGAAAGTGAAGGAGAAAGTGGAAAGTAAGGAGTGGGAGGTAGTTTATGATTTGGTGCAATAATCTGTCTCCAGAGAACGATAATTCGTAATGAATATGCGGAGGAACATGTAACATATTGAAATCGGAGGGAAGGGCACGGGTTCATATCTTGCCCAGCATAAATCATTTTCAAATTGTCTCCATCCTCCGTTTGCATGGAACATATTTCTATGACAAAAGGAAAAGAGAAAGAAGAAAAAAATAAGAGATCAAATCAGTTTTCCCTTCCTTCCTGTGTGTCCAAAAAAAGATGAACTTAAAATCGTAGAAAGAGAGAAGACCTTTTTACAACTTTTATGCCTCCCCCGTGTACACCCATCAAGGATGGAGGAAGAAATGTACTGCTGCACTACTACAACAACCTGATAAGAATGGCGAATAAAATGATGCTCAATCATTCACTTGTTTTTTAGAACGGTTGCTTCTATTTGCACAAAGTCAGTCGTCAGGTGAAATTACCTACCTACAATCCAGAGACTCCAAGCAAATATGGTATAGAATGAAAGAACTGAACCGTGAATTGGAATGAGAAAAAGCAAGGTTTACTACAGGTTTTGATTGCAGTCACAGACAGATAAATGAAATGAAGACTATTGTCAACAAAGCAAAACAATATAATCGTTAGGAATCGAGGGAAAGTAAACAAAGATTTGATATGATCCTTCTTTTCATCATCATCATCCAGGAAGGATGCAGTTGCAGTTTAAATATGACTTTGCTTTCGCTTTGGCTTGCATGGTGATTTTCATGAGAGAGAAAGTGAAAAGGCAGTAAAGTAAAGTAAACCCATGGGTTTGATTGAAGACAAGAGAGGGACACATTATGGATGGGAGAATGATAAGCGGGGATTTCGTGTGTCAGACCCATCATTTTCCCATGTGAAGTGAAATGACGTGCTTAAGCCCGAGAGCGGATGGATGGAAGGGAGAGAAAGTTGCCAAGACGGCAAGATCGTAGTACCTAACCTACCTACCAGGTAAAGTAAAAGGCTTCTATATATACCTGGCTGTCATTACACATTCTCTTAAGTAATAAGCTATATGCACTCCTCCTCCTATGCACTCTTTTATTGCTCAAATATAATAAGAATAATAATGCAAGTGTCTAAGGTTTGAGGAAGGATGAATGAATGAGGTTTGGCTATAAAACTTGAACCCTCTTGTTTTATGGGGAGGCAAGAAGAAAGCGTCCGTCACTCAGTGCAAGGCTTTGCTTTGCTTTGTGTAGCTTAGAAAAGTCAATGTCAAAATCAAGTCAGTTTTAGGAAGAAGAGCTGTGTGAATCCTGTCAAGTTCCAGCTTGAAAAGGGATCTGATCCTCACTTTTACTTTCACTGCTTTCTCCCCATTTTATACCTCATCTCTCATCTCAACTATTCTACTTTAAAATGTTATCCAATCACGAAAGGATTTATTTGGAAAAGTGGTGGAGAAGAGGGAAGGAGAAGAAGAGGAGGGTAGGTATGTGACACCTTACTTTCTCCCATTTAAACCGAGATGGGTTTTTGGTATGATTTTGAACTTTGAAGACAAGAAGAAGAAGAAGAAGACATATTTTTTCGCTGACAATTGGAGTTGTTATCTTCTCCCCAGTAGTAATAGTAGTATCGACTTTATGTCTCTCTACGGTTGGTGTGTTTGTCATGCCATGAAATATAATGGAAAATGATAAATGTCACAAATCCATCCATTCATCTAATAAATCCGAGAGTCGTATGATTTTCCCTTTCCTCCTAGATATCTTGTCTTGTCTCTGTACTATATGCCTCCCATTATTATCACTGGGGTAATATTGAATTCAACACAGGGAAAAGGAAAGGACGAGAAGAAAGAAAAGAAAGACACGAGACTGTCGTATTGTTATTCGTTATTCGGTGAGCATTAAATGTAGCGGAGAGAGAGAGAAAGATTTAAAGGGGCTAAAGTCAGCTAACAGCTATAGAAGAAAGAGAGGGTATAAACCTGGTCATCATCTTCTCCGAAAATCCCGTCAAATGCGAACATCTTAGGGGCCGAGACCCCAACACGTCTCTCCTCCGGAGTAATCCCATTAGGACAAGACGATGCCCCTCCTGGATCTATTAGGGTCACTTGTTTCCGTCGTTGGTCCACACCAAGGATTCTTGGTCCTCCTCCTCCACTTAGGTCTTCCGCGTTGTCACAGACACGAAGCATAACTTTCACCTAGAATCCAACAAATACAAAATAGGTATAAATATAAAAGCACAGTATAACAGACCATTTCTTTCACTTGACTTAATCCAATTATAAGAAGAAAGGCACCATCATCATCATCATCATCAGAGGATGGCCTTGTATTTGCATTATACAGACGTTATGTTATCCACGGTTGACTTTAACGCACTCAATTACACGGACAGTGTGATTTGAATAAATTAACTACTTCATTCATTCCAAAGAGACCAGGGTTGCTTTAGGAAACATATTTCAACCTCGATAACTAGACGAGATAATGTAGCTCACAGTCTCCAACTCCAACATCTCCCTCCCCTGAATCGCTCCCTGAAGTCAAATATAATGCAATCCAACTTCCGGAAACACTCATCCAAGTGTCCCAATGCAATGTAATATGCAATTCGGATACAAATAGAGAAATGCAACAAAGTCCCAACTCAAATCAAGTCAACGGGCGTAAGACAATATTGCAGTAGTTGCAACAATTGCACCAGGGTCATTCATTTCATTCCACAAAACAACGTCAGAGGCAAAGGCATGACAACCTAATCTCATCGCAAGCAACCACTTTCACTTTCGTATTGGAAATGTGCATACATACATAGAGGGACAGAAGAACACTACCATCATTGAAAATGAAAATGAAGTGTCACATTATTGATTCTAATGATCACCATACAGACAAACGGACGAAACAACATACAGCATTCTCATGAATTTCATTTCAGCAGGACAACCAAAACTAACTAACTAACACCAACTCTGTAGCCAATGCAAGTCGGTTTTCCCTTTTACTACACACTAAACTCTAAACGAGTCTGCTTTAGCTTTGCCTTAGAGTGGAACAGGAAGGGTGACTTTCACTTTATGACAGAGAGGAAGAAGGGAAAGGAAAAGACAAACCAAACACAGATGCTCCAATAAACTTTCCCCGTAGTATTTGACTCTGCTAGATAGAAATACGTAGGACTGTTTAATGGCCTCTTCACTTTCTCTACTTCTTCGTCAGGAAGCCTCCTTGTTTCAATCGTCCACTCAATTTAGAAAGGAAGAGAAAGTAACCAAGGATTCGTCACGTCTAAAAGTAAAGTATCATCATCGTCCTTCTTCGACTTTAAATTTCCAGCATCTGCAAGGGTTTGGGTGGATTGAATTGAACTGACGGATATTTTGTGTTGTCTTTTGTTGGGAAATTGAAATAGAGGGAGGATGCAACCATTGTCTTCTTCTGTTCTTCTGCGGTCGTCTCTCGTACCTCAATTTCAATTCAATTTGACGGAATATGTAGCTCGGGAAACCAAAAACACTGATGCACCCAGACGTGACGGAAATATATAATTTGCGACTTTTGCTGCTTCAAGGAACAACTGCCTCCCGGTGCATGTGGCGTTATGTCAGGAGAAATAGAAATTTATTTCTGGTGGTAAACGTGATTGTCCTTCCATTCGACCATCGAAGGAGAAGGAGAAGGAAAGTGCATTGTGAAAGTGAAAGTTTTGTCCTCGCAGGTACCACTTCTGGTGCCATCCTCCCTCTGATTTCTTTTCTATTGTTGTTGTCTGCTCCAAAGGTGGAGATGCAGCTGGGACGGGGGAAGAAGATCAGAAACCAAAGCGAGAGGGCATAGGGAATTAATGCCCGCATCGTAGTTGCATCCTTGTTGTTGACGATAAGTTGCCTAGGTGCCCCTAAAAAAACGCTTGTTCTGATGATAAAAATAATAGAACATAGAACGCTACACCGACAAACAATTCTCCATCCAAAGTAACAGCTCTTTGGTTCTTCGTATTTTTAGGTGGAGAGAGAAGAAGTGTCGTGGGTTCTGAGGATGGAAATAAGGAAGCAGTTCTGCGGACTGTCGGGAATAAAAAGTTTTCAATCTAAGCCCATAAAATGGGACCCCCTGCCTCCAGATTACGACCATCTGGGACCCACCCTCTCACCCAAAGAAGAAGATCCTATGGAAAGCAAGCTGTTGGTAAACGTAAACTGCATCTTATGAGTTTATGGGACACACATACGCACACACATAAGCAGCAGAGGAGATGAAATCTCAACATTCCCGTAAAGTAAAAGGAAAGGCATAGGGAAAGTTTCCCCAGTCCCCTTCCCTCATCGTCATTGCAATCTCATCATCACCAGCTCACAGTCGGAGAGACGAGAGCCTCACTTATCTAAGTGCTTGCTGAGTGAGTACTAAAAAAGAAATAATATCTCAAACGTTTGGTTGTCAATTTCCCTCCTCCAAAAAATAAATGGACGCGTTCTATTAATTTACACAGCCTTTGAATGCCGTAGGGAAAATAGGGGATTTCAATTGAAGGAACCAAAAATCCTTTCTTCTTGGAGCTTCTGGAGATATTTAATTGTTTCTACTACAGTCAGTCGGCTACCATATGCACAATCCAACGCTCAATCATCATCATCATCATTGAAAAGAGGAACGTGAACGTGGTGAAAGGAGAGGAGAGAGTGAAAATGAGAAATGTCCTAAAATGACGAAAGAAAGAAAGCGTTTCCTCCTCTCTCTCTCTCCCCGGTTCAAAACTTCAACTTCAACCCCATCCGAATCGAGGGGGAAAGTTTAGAAGGAAGGCTCCGCGTCATTCATTTTACGTCCAATTTTTCATTCCAATCCGTCCTTTCAATCACTCACATTCAAGAGAAAGTGGAAAAGGGGCTCAGGCTCAAATTGAGAGCTTTTAAAATTATTATATTTCAAAATGCAAAGTTAAATTGACTCCTATTTTTCAAGTCCGAGGAAAGTGTGCAACTTTAAATAATTGCATATTTATTTAATCTCGTTCCATAAAAGATTGCGGTATATAAAGATGTTCCCATCTCATCCCCTGCATAGAATTAAGGACCCGTAAAATTAAATTCGGAAGGATTCATCTAATTTGAAAGACAATGAGTTTGCACCTTTTCCACAGGAGAGGAACCTCTCTACGTAAATCTGGTTTTAAATTGGATTTCTATTTCATCCGCAATCTGATCAACCACCGTTTAAATGATGTGCAGCACACACAATTCCATTACCCAAAGCCATCATTGTCATTATAGTTTAAATAAGCGTCCTTCCAATGGTGAGAGTGTGTGTAGAAAGTCTAAGCCAAGAAAGTCACCAAAAGTAATTTAGCAGATGAAGCATAATGTAATCGGAGGATGACTAACGTAAAACGTGGAGCGCATGGATGGATGGATGTGTAAGGATTACGTTTGGATTTGGATTTTAGGAATTTAGATCCCTCTCTATGAGCCAAGGATGGATAGATACAATCTTTGCGTAGCAGGTAAAATCTAAATAAATGAAATGCAAACGCCTCATCATTTGGGTCGTATCGTAAATGCAAAATACGGATCGTAAACATTGGATGCATATACGCGTTTTGCATATTTTAGTAAGACAAAATGCAAACTTGGAGAAAGCAGAGCCCAAATTCAGCTTTAAAATCAAACCCGGCGTGAGTCAATAACAATGTGTCGTACTCTCGTGAAAATGTGTGGAGTCACTTTCACGAAATATTTAAAGTTCATTCATAACCACACACACGTATGCAGGCAACAAACAATCCATGGGATGCAGATGCAACTGCATAAGAGAAAGTGGAGGAGGAAAAGGTGGCCGTGAAAAATGGAAAGTGCATTGCAGGGTGCAAGGGTAAAGATTTATAGGCGTGGGACTGCTCTCTTGGTAGCGTTATAAAATAGACATTGTTTGCATCTAAAAACTCTCACCGTCAGCTTATGTTTTACGAATAATGGGGCAGGAAGGAAGGAAGTATCTCTCTAAAGCCTCAGATGCATTCTTCTTCTTTTGGATTTTTCTTTCTTTTTTTGCCTTCCTCACTTTCCCTTTCTTTCTTCTATGCACGCAGCACAGATTTACTATTTTCTAGTGAGCTAAAAGACTTGCATTGGATTGTGTTCCTGCACGTTCTAAATAGACTTCTGTCAAACTTAAAAAAGAGCGGCTGGGATTGGGATTGGGATTGGGAAGAAAGCAGAGAGGAGGACATAAAATAAAATGCGGTAGATGAGCTTGGAGTTTTAGTTTTGGTCTCGTGCGATTGCACGTAAACGTAAAACGTAAAAACCTAAGCCCCATCCTCTCATGAAGAAGATGTAAACGGTCCAGAATTTTAAGTAGGTATTGTCTCCCCGTACTTAGTCAACTTTGATGGGCCTCCCTTCTTCTTGCAACTGCCAAATTCAACCCAATCCGTTTGCTTGCTTGCTATTTTGGAATGAAACTCTCAAACTTTCTTTCTTTCTTTAGAGTGGAAATGACTCCTTCTCTCTCTCTCTCTTCCTACATTAGATGATATCAAAGCAGAGTCTGAAAAGTGCAAGAATGACTTTTCTCTCAGTACAATACAAAAGGCATAATAAATGCAAAGGGAAAAAAGAGAAAGCTTTGAGAGTTGAGAGTGAATGAGTGAGCAAGTCAATCTCAATTCTCGATAGGAAAAGGAACTGAGAGAAAGTGAGTGAAGAGGGTTTTTGAAACCAACC
>JAQIWU010000147.1:0-35752 GCA_034696445.1 Isotomiella minor
AATTTGTGGGGGCATAAACTTAATTGGTTTGAATGAATGCAAAACAATTTAGTTTAATAAGCATTTATCAATTTAACACTCACTTTCCTTCTCTGCCAACAAACAATACCTTCCAAAATAAAATGGACTTGTAAGACATTTTTATGGAATCCAAATCCATCGTGCAGTATTTTATGCAGAAGCACCCATCTTGTTTCTTGTTGGTCAGCTACTTATTTGTTTCTCTCTAAAACCCCTGATCTTGATTTTGATAAGGAAAAAAGAATCATGATTTATGACCCCAACGTGACGCCAAACCACTACTGCATTATTATCGTGAATATTATAATCAAATATTTACTTTGGCCATGATGATGGAAATGGGAAAATAATCCGCACACGTCGATAAAGTAATGGAGAAAGGTGAGGTGAGAGAAGACAGACCAGACCCAGACCACACACAGGAAAATTGTTATGTAAAATTGAAATTGAAGATTCGATAATCATCTTGCATTATTGCAAACATTACACATGGCACCAGGACCACGAAAAATGTAGGATTGTTAGAAACTTTTAATGCACAAAAGCAAATGTTCAAACCTTAGAAGACAGTAAACTACATTTTAATAATTTCTTTGACCAACTCAATTTCGTCGCCAAACTGCAACAACAAACAATTTCCTGCATCATCTCTTCATCATTCAGGTGTTAACATCTTGATGACGATGACGATGTGACAAACGAAAGTGGTAAAGGAAGTATAAACAAACGCAAAAAGAAGAAAAAAGACACGCTAGGGTAAACTGCAGATGCGGCAAAATTATATTTGCGGCTGCTGCTGTAGCTGTGTTACTACTGCATTGTTGTTGCGCATTATTCGCATTGTTTAATCGTTCTTCCTTGACTGCTCATGTGAGTAAATGGATAATTGTTTTTGCCACTTTCTTTGTCAAGACGGTGTTTTCTTAACCCCTTGTTTCCTTCCTAGATGAATATCTCTCATTTCGTTCCGTGTGAGTGTGAATGAATGTGTGTGTGGCACACCTACACCTCTTGATTAAAGAGAAAATGAATGAAACGCGTTCCATCCCATTCTTCTTTTTTACTTCTTTGATACGATGATACACACAATTTAACCGAGTTCCAAGATTCATTCATTCAATTCCTTTATCTACATTTTTACGCAGAGAAAAAGTCAACTTTTGATCTTAATTGTGATAATGCACAAATCTTATGGATCAATTTGGACATTTGTTTTTCCTCACTTTGATATTTCCAGACAAGTATAAATAGATTGAGGTATCTACTTGCAAAATAAAGTTCTTTGGATGTCAAATGAGAGTACAAGTGTTTATCCTACTGGCGACATTGATATAATCCTCTACGATATCTTTAGCAGAAAAAGTAATGAATCTTCCATTTCAATCCACTCTCCATTTTATTAAAAGCACAGTTATGATTATGTTATGTCATGTCTCATCTTAAATTAAATTAAATTAAAATCAAAATGTACCCTCGCTGATCTTTCGAGTCGTCTCGAGTTCATAATGTTATGGAATAACAACCATGCATCATGCACAGTTCCTTTTAGCTACTAACTAATGCGCTGAATCTGAATAAAAAATAACCTCTTTGCCGATTAAAATTAAATAAAACACGCTCACTCCATTTACAATGATGATGGCAAATGGTGATGGCATGTAGAGAGAGAAGTCAAACAAGTTTAAGTAGTGCATAGTGCATTTAAGCCTAGAGTCTAAACTTTAGACTCTAAGATTTGATTTGATTTAAAAGTAGAGCATAGTTCTTCATATATAAAACTGCATTATGCTCATAATTGCTGCTTTTGCAACAAGAAATCAAATCAGCACGACGACCTGTTAAAATGAAATAAAATTGTCCTCAACAATGTGTGCATTTTCTCTCCTTAAGAAGTGTGCAAAATTGCCCCCAGCCAAACCGCAAAAATATGGCACAATGAATGCATGGCATTTTTATTTTTATGACGTGGGAAAATATGCTGCAACAATCTTGCGTACCAAACCAAATCTAACTTGCTTAAAGCCTCTCTG
Source organism: Isotomiella minor (assembly GCA_034696445.1). Lineage (NCBI taxonomy): Eukaryota > Metazoa > Arthropoda > Collembola > Entomobryomorpha > Isotomidae > Isotomiella > Isotomiella minor. The sequence goes on from JAQIWU010000147.1 coordinate 2,052, forward strand.
GATTTAATCTGATTTCACGATGCGAGATGCTATGGGAAAATGTGCGTAAAACTACCGTAATATTTTGCAAAAAAAGACGACTCACCTTCATCGAGTATTCTATCCAAATGCAAAAATAAGTTTGGGAAGATGGCAAGTTGCTTCTTATCCTTGATAAGTTGTGCCAGGTAGTCTGCCAAATTTTGCGTGTTTTGGCTATTACTAATATTATTATGATGGTGTTGATGATGATGGCTCATGAGGGCATTGTTGAGGCTGTTGTTGGACCCGTTCGTCGTCACATGGTTGACATGATTGTTGACGACAACTTGCTGTTGCTGTTGTTGCTGCTGTTGTTGTTGGACCACGGTGGCTGCAAGGGTGGCCATGGTCGTGGGGGAGAGACTGTTGCAATTAAGGGCCCCTGCATTGATACTTGCCATCGTGTTGATTGCAGCTACGGCTGAAGGGACGACTACTTGGGCAGGGACACTCACGGGTTGACCCAACGCTGTGACACCAAGTCCGTCACTCATTTTCATTTTTTATCAAATATGTAACTATGTTTTTTGGCACATGTAGAAGAAGAAGGGACATATATACTTAAGGCACTTTGTGAGGAACACAAATTGTAAATGACCTTTTAATGACGTTAATGTTTTATACGAGAGAGGGTCAAGTCAAGTCAAGAGAGTGAGAAAATGTATGTCTTATATTGGGGCAAGTTGAACTTTTGTATGTCTGCAACTTTCTCCAACTTAATTTCACGGTCTATGTTATGTGATTGGTATTACAATTGTTTAGCATTGTTCTTAGGACGTCTTAATTCACAATAGATCGAATAATGCTCATTAAAATTGTTATTAGTAGTATCGATTGATTACAACTTAACTTAACAACGAGCAATTTGAAGTGGAGAAAGTTAACTTAGATGGAGAGTTGGTTGGTTGGTGTGTTATTACGTTACGATTCGTTACGTTATTAAACTGGAAGACGGAGGGATAAAACAGCACTTGGTAAGATTCTCGAGTGACTGACTGGCTAAAGTAAGTTTTTCACAGATTTCATCTTCTTCTTCTTCTCCCAAAGCTAAAAAGACATAAGAGAGAGAGAGTCAGAGATGATTTTGGTTTGGTATAGCATAACATTACATTACATTAGCATAGGAGAGATGTGCCAGATCACCTTCCTTCCTTAAGAAGTTTGGTTTTGTGTGGGAAGAAGTGTAAAAGATCGTTTAACACATTCGAGACTGTGTTAAAAAATCCTCTCAATCCTTCACCGTGTTTTGTGTCGTCGAGGATAGTGTTTTCTTTAACGCGCAAGCAATGATGTATAGAGAATGGGTTAGGTAGGTATTTCGTCTTTCTTATACCAGGACACAAATATCTTCAAGATGAAGTGGAACTAACTGTGCTGTAGTAGATTGTAGATAGACGGGGATGTAGTGGAATTACTGCTGAACTCCATCTTCGTCTTCATCATCTTCACGTAATCTGCAATGCAACAGAATAGAATCTCGGTATATTACAGTTAGTATGTGTGGCTTTTTTACTGCGACAAGTGAACCTTTCATACAAAAGCCGTGGTGCTTTTAATCAGATGTGTGTGAGTAAAGTTAAAGAGTCAACATTACATAGCATGGCATGATGAGGGGGAATAAGCAGGAGAAAACATAACATGCAGCTAGGTTTTAAAGCCTTTCGAAGATTTACATTTTTTAATCATTTATACAACAGGTAAAAGAGAGAGTGGTTGAAAGGATGTTAGAGACTTAGCGTAGCACCTGATTTTATACCTTCACCTGCTGCTATCATAGCGTATTATTCCTCTGTCCTTTGAATTGGTAATTTGTTTCTTTAGTGCATGTATTAATATCGATATGAAAATTGTAATTATAGGTCAGAAATTCGGGTTCGGAGTAGTCTGAAAGCAACCGGGTATTTTCTACTTTCACTGCATAAAGTAATGCATGAGAAAAGCAATAAGTCTGGGATATGCGGTTGCGAACTAATATTTTTAGTTTGTCCCAAGAACATTTTCCAACGTCAACCCCTATCAAAAATATGGTATCACAAACACAACGCCAGCACAACAAAGTTTCTTAGTTAAGTTAGTAGTGTGTAGTAATTAGTTATAGCTTCCTTAAAATCTATGTACTTGACATCAGGGCACACTTTTTTACCTTGTCTCCTCCGTAGAAAGTCAAAAGGAATGATGATGACTTGCACTAATTATAGGGAAACATAACATTCCACCGGTTCCGTCCGGCTATGTAGTACAAAAAAGTAAAAATAATTGCAGTGTAGTCTTCCTTCCTTCTATCATCTATCTGAAAGGGAGAAAGTTTTGAGAGATCGGAAGAGTGATAGGCTGCATGTAGTTATTCTCAAGTGGTAGTGGAGAAAGCACACTTTCACCGCATCTGTTTGTCCTCCTTTTCTCCTTTCCTTCCAGTGATTTTTTCTTCTACACGTACAAAAAGTGGTCCGGTTGTTTGGGGCAATGCAGTAGAATAATAGTGTCCTCGTCGTAGTCAGACGACAAAAGAGGAGAATATTAAGAGGCCCTTTTCGTTCTTCGTTCCTTTAGTCAGCCAACTGGAAAAATTTTGTTCTCATTTAATATCTGTCAGTCTTCTATGTTCTGGAGGACTTCTTGTCCTCTCCTCCTTTCACGTCGTCTTCTGTCCTCGACTTTGATGAGTGGTTGAGGTAGACTTCTCATCTTTCTTCTTCTTCTTTTGCATGAGTGAATGACAAAGGAGAAGGTAAATACGTACAGTCTTCAAAATGTTTTCTTACTTTCACATTTCACCAGCCTCGCTTCTTCTTTATCGATGTGTGCATGTAACTTTCATTTTTCCATTCTTTCGTCATAAAATAATAGCAAAAAATGGTCCATAATTCTTTATAGGAAGACGTCTTGTCGAGAAGGCGAATAAAATGCAGAGTATTATTAAATTGTTATGGCTGACATTCTGTGAGAGGACGGAAGATTATAATAAATGTCCGCTGAACTTTTATTTTACTTTCCTTCTTCGGTCAGTCAAACTTTCACCAGTGCAAAAAAAACCGGCAGTAGACGGATGACGAATTGTTTAACGCGGAGGGTACTTCTGGCATCATAAATTCAGGTTGCGATTGCATACAGTCTTCAATGATGAGAATCCTGAAAATATTTTTGCATCTTGTATTGCAGTTGTCTTCGTGATTTTTAGACTTTGTTCAATTTTTAGTATTTTTATTGATGCTTGTAAGTAGTGTCTACTTAATTAGTTCACACAGTAAACAAAGTTAATCACACAATATGCATAATTTGGACGTGACTCAATTTTAGTATGTTATGTTAAACATTTACAAATTAGTAGATTGTGCTTTTGTATACCAAAATCACAGAGTACCCCCAAAGTCCATGAAAATTGAGATTTCTTAAACCATCCAGCAAACTTAAATTGATTACAAATACTCTCGTCATAAACTCCGCAAACAGCAGCCAAACTTAAATTTTTTAAAATTATGACCAAATTATGTTATTGGCAAGCAAGTTATTTACAATTTCACAACAGCAATGCAAAAGTATGGAACCCGGAGGAGACCTACACCAAACTTTGCACTTGACAAAACAACTGCAAAGCAAAAGTTCATGTTTCCCATTACAGAACCCTATGAATAAATTCTCTAATTACTAAAGATTGAAATGCAAAATAGGCTATTTTACTACCAGGTGGAAATAGTCATGCAATAACTACAACTGAAATACTACTAAAATAAAATGGCACTACACATTCCGATGAGACCATTAATCGGGAGAATAATTACTTTTTAATGACGCAAAACCTTCTCATAAATCTCGTTTATATACATACAAAGCATAGTGTTCCATCCCACTACCTCCCTTCTAAAAATAAATGAAGCATTAATAATTTGAAATTTGAATATTTTGATAGGATTTGTAGTGAAACATTAACATTAAGTCTTGTCATCAACATCAACATCGGGGGAAACAAGAAGAAGAATTATCGATTGAAATAGATAGCAAAAGGAAAAGAGGGTATTTGTTGAAATATGCCTGATTAAAGTTATTACAAGTAGAAACCTAATACGTTCCATGATCAACTATACTCCTACCTTACAATTTGTAATGCAATAATCAATGTTTCGGAATTGTGACAGCTTGCTGGAAATGGTATAGATCTCCAACTGTGTAAATTAAAGGGACACAAAGAGAAAGCCCATAATTAGCTCAGAGACGAAAAGCACTGAGAGCATTAGAACTGACTGACTAAAATGCGACCACTGCAGAATAGAGAAAGAAGAGCTTAAAGTTAATGAGTCATCAACATTTCACAGAGTTGCTACACCGTAGTTTCTCTACTTCCGTTGAGCTGCTGCCTTGTTTTTAGTTTATGCTTGCTTTGCTGGTTTACTTTGCTTTGCCTTCGTTTAAACCGTAAACAGAACTAACCGCAAGGGAAGGAAATAAATATTCGGGTTTGTACATGTGTAAAGAGAAAGCAGTCAGTGGGTTTTTGCCTGCTTGTCAGGCCCTTATTCCTTGATTCCGTTCCCACGGATGGATATGTTTCCTTTCACCTTCCTTCTACGTATTTCTGTGTTCAAATGTAATAAGTACAAATGAAGGTACTCATTTTTATTTCCACCTTTCCTCCTCCTACCTCTTGTTTTTCTAGAGAAAGAAATAAATGACACAAGTCAAAACTCATAAACACACTTTTCCGTTGCCTGCTGCACCGCCTACTTTCTCTTTTTCTTTATGTAGGATGCCATGCAATGCAGCAATTTACAAAAAAGCAAGATTTTGATTCAAATTTGAAAGTTGTGAGCACATTTCTATTTGTAAAACGCCCATCATCATCATCGGTCAAATGATTGGATTGAACCATTTTCCTCTGATTACTCAAAAAGTTACTACTTTTACTTTGAAAGTAAAGAAGAGAGAGTGAAAGCAGATAATGAACGTAGGTAGCCTTTACTGCAGCAAACGATCAATTGAATTGATAAAGCAGAGTAGAAACCTCTAAACAATTTATACCATTGTCACGTCCCCTCTTAACCCCTCCCTGACTGGGTTAACAATCACTTACCTTCTTACTTGAAAAAAAGAGAAAGCAGGGTACAAACCATCCTCCTCCAAGAAAAATATATTTAAGTAGCAAAACCAGACTCTCTCATTTTTATTAGTGCTCCACGTTCGGAAGACTGCATTGCAATCATAAAAAAAACTAAACCAAAAGAAAAGAACCGAGTCAGAATGTTGTCCTGTCCAGTTGGCTTTAGTTGCTTTTACTACTTTCTCTTTTTTTCTGGTAGTGGCAGTTAAATCAACTCAACTTTTTTTTTGGCCCTGATGCGATTGTGATTGTGATTGGGGTATGGTAAAGATAAGATTGTGGTGTAGGATGTAGGATTGGATAAGACGTAGAAGAATGACGCATTATAACTAAAAAAAATTCTGCAACAATATAAAATTCTGCTGGTCTTGTTATGTTATTATTATTACGATTTGGCCTGGCCTTTCATTTTATATTTATTTAGCTTAGCCCTTTCCTTCCACTCCATTGCTTTCTCCACTACCTGGTACAAAAAAACTGAGCCTAGATGATGATCATGGTTGGTTAAGACTCATAAACTCTCTGGGAAAAAACAATCTAGTGAGTGCTGCTGCAACTGTATTAGTAGTTCTTTTTTGTACCGAATATAAATCAAGTTGTAACTTCAATGAATCATGGATGGAACGCCCTTGCTTGCTTTCACCCAATCCTATATTCTGATATGTAACAATCAAAAGCCAAGTCAAGGCAAACTGCATAGAAGATAGGAATCAAATTCAGCCGGAATGTGTGATGTGCTGATGAGGTAGAGAGAGTTTTTCTCATTCACTTTCACCACCACAGACTTTCTCTCATCTCAAATGCAGAGATGAGATGAGATGAGAAAAGTGGAGAGTAGTTTACTTTCTTTCTTTCTTTCTTCCACTGCCAACTTTCACTCACTCCGATCATTCATAAACTGGAGAAAAAGGATGAGGATGTGGAACTATATTTCGGAAAGTTGGTTGATAGTACGTGTGTAAGGTTAAGGTTTGTGGATTTAACACCACCGAAAGAAAGAAAGGCTTGAGTGAGTGAAGCCTTGAGTCACTCTTCTTTTCCTACACTCATGAAATTCTTTATTCCACTTGGTTAACTCTCTGCTTTTTCTCTTACCACCTAAAGGAGAAAGTTGGAGATGATGGGTAAACGGAAAAGGACAGCAACTGAATAGGAAAGAGATTAACTTTACTTCATTTCATTTCATCAAGTTTAAGTATTTTTTTCGTATAAAATGAAATAGTTTAGGTGTTTAGTGCTCGGAAAATCCTTTTCCTTGATGAGATATCAAAAGGAAAAGAGAGAAAAGTGGCCATCACGTGGGGCACTTTGAGATAAATCACAAACTTTTTTGTATTTCGCAACAAAATTATCGAATCCGATCACCTTTATTGGATCGGCCAAATCAAAGGGTAAAGGAAACCACAACAAAAGCCCTCTTAATATCTTTGAAACCGAAGATGAAAGTGAATCGAATCTGTTTGAACCAATAAATACGTGGTTCCAAATAAATTAAAATGGTTTAATAATAAAAGGATTGGTTTCTCCAAACAAACCAAAGGCAGGTGCATGAAATAGCCCAACCTATGTAGCATCAATACACCTGACACGACCTGAACCACAGAGTAAGTATCATACTTACTCTGTGGACCTGAACCTGCCTGAACCTAGAAGAAAGTACCTCTAAAGTGGAGTAGGTAAAAACGTCAATCGCTCAATCCAATCCGGATGAGGATGAGTGAAGAGGATGGAGGGGAGAAAGCTTAAGAGAGGATCAGAGGAGGAAACGACGTGTCACCTTCAGAGTGTGTGACAAATTCACACCATTTATATCAACTCTCCTTCTTGTCACCTTTCTTTTTCTTTCTTTCTAGACTGTCTTGTTTTCTTTCCATCCGCATTGTTTCATTTTTTTTGCAAACCGAAACGAACAAACAAACGAGGTCATAAATAAATGGACTATTATTAATGCCTAGAAAAAAATGCAATTGAAACAGGGAACGCCAAATGAAATATTGCATGCTAAGATAAGGGTTATATTAATTGTTTTCAACCGAGCCTTTGGCAGTCAAAGGTAGTTTGTACGAGACGAATTGGGTTGTAGCAGCAAATGGAGATTAAGGAAGATAACCTTTGTACTACTGCGTCTCATTTTAAGTTGTGGAAAGTCTACCAAACTACAAAAAAAATCAATTTTGAAACTATTCTCTTTTACGGCTTTTAGCTTCTTCATTCATTAAGAATCATACAACAATCGTATTTCAGTCGGCAGGTCAGACGTCCATCCTTCCGCTGTTTTACCGAAAATTACGACCTGATGTCAAAATGCGAACAAACAAATGACAGGCAGCATTAGAATTGATAGTCAAACGGAGTTCTTTACCCATTTTAGGACGTAATTACCATTGTACTCTCCACTATACCCGAGTCAAATTAAGCCGATCAATACGGAGGCGTTTTGAATGTTATGTTGTGTCATATTCGGCTATCAAACTTAACTATCACCTCTTCAAATTAATTTATTGTTGAGTCAAAGTCTGATTGTGAGTTATGCGGACCGGTGTGCTCTTCTTATTTTAGAAAGCAAGTAGTCGTAATTTTAATGGCAGGTCAAATCAAATCAAAACGGTTCTTCTCTTCTCACAAAACCTACAACCTCAGGCCACTTCACTTCATGGTTTTGACACCTTTCATTGTTCATAGATTTAGAACCTCTTGCCTTCATTATTATCGCTTCATTTCTTTGGGATTTATTAAACAGAAGGGAAAAGGGGTACATGAAATATGTCGCAATAAATCTCACTGTTCCTTCCTTAATATGGCCAAGTTTTATAGCTGAAAAAACAAAAAAGCATGATATCTACAACAAAACCACAATTGGATGACAGGAGGAAGCTCTACACAGAGGAAAAGAGTGTAAATTATTATTGACAGGTTGGTTTATGATCTTGCTTCATCTAAGGTTGCAAGACCGAATCCAAGAAAAGGGTGGTATCACAATAATTGTCTCTTGCACCCTCTGCATGCTGCATTGCATTATGTAATGTAACATCATACGTGGGAAATGACACGATGATGGAGATCATGAAATTGTACCTTATTTTTCGAGAAGAGGAAGTTACTTGTTTGTAGATGATGAATACCGTCCGTCGGTGAAATCGGAGAAACTTTCTTTTCAAATTTCTTGCAAGATTTCTTGGCCCTTTCTCCTGTCAATCATAAAAACTAAGTGAAATCAAGTTGTAAATCTTAAAGTCTACATGCAATCATTTTAAAGATGATTCAATTCAAAAGAAATCTATAGAGAAAAGAGAGTGCATTTATCAGCCTAGGTTATCTTATCCGATGAGAAAAAATCAGGTTGTATTATTTCGGAACGAAGTGAAAAAGAGCAAAAAGTGAATTTCTTCTTCTTTCTTTCAGCACGTTGTTGGCCCTTTCTTTTTCCTTTTGAATTAAAAGGATGTAGGCGAAATAATATTACATACATGCTCATCAAAAGAATATTACACTTGATGAAAGGAATGGAATCCCTTTGACAGCGATGGTTTTTGGAGGTGCCTTCAGTTTCAATTCAAAGTCCTTAAAAAGGCAGGAAGTTGTCTCAAGTTACACAATATTATTATTTCATTGCTTGCATATTCCAGGTAGAAGAACAACGTAACATTATCGGTCTTACGAATCTCTACTTTTATTTCTCTTTTGCTAGTGCCTCTGCACCTTCTTTCCGTGGTACAGGTACAAATTATGATGTCGATGTCACATCACAAGACTGCTGAGAAAATGAAACAATAACGTATTGAAGGTCAAGCTTAAGCTTTTTCATATTTTTCGGCAGGTCCTCCTCCTACCAAAGAGATGTAATAGGAGTCTTATTTTCCCCATATTTTCATTGTTTTGTTATCCCATCGCATTTTGCCACAATTTTATTGCAAATCTCTGTGTATTAAGCAGAAATCAGGATGTACGGTCCATCGTTGAAGTGCAGACTTTTGATTTGTTCATTTGAATGACGGTTTCATTTGGCAGTATTTTATTATTGCAGCTTTCTCCAGCCGCAGACAGGAATTGAGAAGTAAACTTAATCTCCATTTTATCCTAACTACATTCGTAAGTAAGCAAAGTACGAGTACATCGTAGTGTCTTACAAATTACAAACACCTTGACGTTTCATTGTAGGAAGGTAAGACGTGGCGACGGCGGCAGGGTGATTATGCGGAGATTGAAATTTTAAAACTGGACAAAGTAAATACGAAAGGAAGCAAAGAATGAGATTATTAAGGTTCATTCATTTCATTTCAGCTTTCTTCCTTTCACCACAATGTTGTACAACAATAATGATAATGCAGTCAGTTTAGTTCACACATCATTTCTTCGCCTCATTATTCTCTGGTCATTTTCATCGAGGACAAAAGTTCCATCATTTCACAGGTATTTGTTTACTCACTACCTTTCGTCAGGTTCTTAATCATTCTTGAGCCCGTTTGCGAAAAACGTTAAAGACATGGACTCCGATGAAGCGGACGAGTCTAAGACCTCTTTTCATTTGTAAAGAAAGATTCTTATCAAAACTTTGCATCTTTTTGTTCACCTCTTTTCTTCTGAATATTTAGCAGGGCAGACGCATTAGAGGAGTCGATTAACTCCTCTTCTTTCGGAAGAGAAAGGTCATTAAAGGTATTTGGTATAACGTAAACTTTATTTTTTTGAAAAGAAAGTGCCGCTACATGTACAAGCTTAATCCTAGAGTATATGAAGTCATAGTCTCTGCGAACTAATGAAACGAAGCTACAAGTATTCGAAGTAAATGTCAACGTGTCCTAATTCCCGATGATTAATGACTCTGTGGTCTGGTGGTGAGAGTCCAGTTTTCCTTTTCTGTTTTGAAGAATTCCTTGAGTCGGGTCGTGGGTGGCTAATGGGATGGCAAAAGTAGGATTTCACATTTTGTCAAGTCTAATTTTGTCTCGTTTTTGCCGTGTGATTCTAACTTTAGCATTTCCTCTAAATCAATCAACATTTCGTTTCCTGAAAACACGAGAAGCATATGCACTAAAAAGGCAAGAGTGAGTGAAGAGAGAGAGAGGAAATTTGTCAAATTTGTCAAGAGCACAATGCGACAATGAGTTTGCTTTATGAAGTCCCAAAGGTGGAAGGGAGGAGGGGCCCTACAAGACCATAATCTGTTATGCCAGTCTATTATTCAAAAGAGGAAGGAAGGCCTCTATGTCATCGTAATCTTTGTGCACTCAAGTATAAAATATGAGTCTCACATAACACCACAATTATTATTATCATAGCTGCTTATTACCACCGGTGAAAATGGTACCACTACTGGAGGACTGGACCATTCCTCAACCTCAATTGTTGTCCATACACATTGCTATTTTGCTTGTTTGATCCTCGGTGTTGAATTGTCGAGTCACAGCAGTCGATTCTCCAGAGATGAAAGAAACATCCTCTCCCAAAAACTCCACATGCATGCTACGCATATGCTGAAAAGTAAGTTGTCAACAGTTTATTGTAATTGTTGTCACAAAATCAGGGACTTCATCAAAAATATTTGTGAGACTATTGAATTGAATCGAGAGTTGAATAGAATGGTTGAACTCTGTTCTGTCAAATGAATGGAAAGGGCATCCAATTTCATCCATCGGTCGTCTCACTTTTGCTCTTTTCCCGTCAAAAAGCCCGATTTTTGGAGAGAGTAGTGCATATTATATTATACAAGGTATTATGGATACTTAAAGGGCCTTCTTGTCTCCGTTCCAGTTCTCTTTTTTTCATTCATCATCATCAGCAGCATTTTCCCATTCAATAAAAATCTCTCCCAGAGCCATTTTGTCATTCCAACCATGTAATAATGTCACCACCGTCACCCATTCTTTCTCATCTCATTTGATTGACTGGATGGACGAGTGAAAATTGAGATGAGATGATGAGGAGAAAGAGAGGATGTAGTTTGGTAAAGTAAAATATTCGCTTCGATGTTAAATTGCAATTGTAAATGGAAGAATGGATCAGTGAACATACCTACGAAATTGCTTTGACGTATAAGTTGAAAGTTGAAACCTTTGAGACTAAACGGCAGTCCGTTCTATTGTGCTTTTATATTTTTCATGAGTCTACGCATTGACAGTTGCTCAGCGTGTCTCAAGGTGCCCCACAAAGTCTAGGTTTAAGACACATGTAATGCATCAAAAAATGTGTGGTCAGACAAAAGGAAAAAATCCCTATGGCCTAATTATCATCCCCCACGTCCACGTCAAGAGATATCAGGGACTGGACCTACCGATCTCTCTCCTCCGCAAATGTAAATGTGACACCGTTCACTGAAGCTTAAATAACACCACAACAAAAGGTGAGTGCGAGAGTACCTGGTCTTAATTTGAAGGAAGACTTACTGCCCCATTCAACTTGAAAATGCAGTCTCCCTTTCTCTGGAGACTTGGGGCATTATTTTGCATAGGCAGGCAGACTTTTTTTCAGTCAAATAAACTAATAGCTTTTCTGTACAACATTCATTGTCCATAGGACTTGGAGGATGGAAACTCATTCGGTCCGGTTGGCTGAGCTTCCCTGGCCTTTCTCAATAATAATGCGATGTGATGAAATGACGATAATGTGATGAAAGCAAAAAGCAAAAGCCGAAAGGTAACAACATTGGCATATCCGAACCGAAGCAATGGAATTGAATGGATGGATGGCTGGATTAGATGATGTTCAGAAGAGAAAAGATGATGAGATGGACTGATGAATGCGATGATGATATTTGGCTGCAGCTTGGCTTAAGGGATCCTTAGGTTCGCATCAATGAAATGAGATAGAGAAAAATAGAATAGAAAAATGGATGGGTTTTTGATGGACCCTTCTCCCTTTGTTCCAACAGTCAGTCATTTAATATACTCTCAGGGTTTCAGAAGAAGAATGCCCTCAGAATGATGGCAATGTGAAGGGCTTAAGCAGTCACACCAACAAGGCAGTAGTATCCTTTTTGCAAACAACTTCATTGGCAAAATAATGCTTTTCTTATGTAGCCAGCAGCATTCCTACCTTTAAATTAATTTCTTCTTTGACATGAGATTAGATTTAAACTCAAAAATTGAAAGAGGAAAAGGAAGGAAGCAAAGTTTTTTGTATAGCCAAAAGGCCTAAAGCCTAGAAGTCTATTTTACAAGTCTTCCTTTCTTTCTCTAATCTAAAAGTCCTGGAGCACCTTTTTAGAATTGAAAACGACGCCTGAAATAACACATTTCTTTTTATGAATAAAAGGCAACGCAAATCTTCTCCCATTGAATTCAGTTTTTAATTCAATGGCAGGGAGTGAGTGAACTTTTATATGTAATGTAATATACCTTAACCCCCTTTTACAATGAAAGCCATGGTCCAGCATTCTCTTCTCTAGTTCCATTCTCTATTCTATTCACCCAAAGAATTTTTCTGTTCTCCTTTTTTCCTTTGTGAATCGGGTGATTTGTCAGTCAGTTTGGACCGGAATTTATAATGAGGGTACTTAAATCAAATGCCTTGCTTCATCTTTTGATTTGATGTTGTGATGAGAGGCAAGGCAAGGCAATGTGGGATCGGGGTTTACTTTATTGGTCATTTTGCCCCTGGCAAAGAAAAATTTATCCAGGGATTGGGAAGGTATAGGTTCTTATTTTAGCTATCTAAATTAAATTATCTAGTTTTCTAGTACGAAAGACAGCCAAAACTTTGCCAATTACTGCTGCTTGCAGCATGGAGCTCGAGCTCAGCTCAATTAAATCCCCAATCTTCAAATCACGCATCAAAGTCTGATTAATGTAAAGGCGTGGTCAGGTTTTTAAACAGTCATGCCACAATCGCCGACGCCGATCACGGTTTTATTACAAATTACTACATAAAATACCACTCTCTGTGTCAAACCCCGAGATTTTATTGGAACTGCAAAAATGTGACAAAAAAGCTTATGAAGTAAAACATGGCAGTACACAGTAGTATTTCCCATAAAATTAAAAAAGCAATGGTTGTGAAATAATATGTATTTGCAAACGGCAAACATTGTAGTATAATTTGATTTCATCTTCTTTGGTTTGGTTAAATATCAAAGTCAAACAAAAAAATCGGAAGTCTTGTTCTCGTCTCAAGATGAACAATGGAAGCAAGGTCGCTTCGATTATTGATCGAAAGCATTTAGTCTTCGAGAAGATGATAAAAAAAAGAGTTGAACAGTTCAGAGAGAGAGAAGTTCTTTGTTATATCTTAAATAGCAGATCAACAAGATTTAGTAGTGCAGAATTAGATCAGCAAACAAGTCAAGTCTCAAAAGTCTTAACAAAAAATGCTGTTACGTGTGTATATCATTGTCTATCTACAAGTCGTATACACGATCATTGTTGAACATCTCGAGATGGTTTCTTTTCTTCCACCTTCCACACCTTAACCTTTATTACTTTTAATTGTACGTGCCAATTTAATTCAATTGAACTATAAAGGATTGCTGTGAATGAATAAAAGCTATGTAAGCTGTCGTGTTTTGCTGTTCTCATCTACATAAGTATAATTGTTGTGTTAGTCTATTCAGAATTTTCAGACTATTTCTGGCTGACAACCTCAATGCAAGCAAGTATTTATGCATAATGCAATGAAAATTGAATTTGGTGCAAATTGAATTGACAGCAAATTCCTTCAGAGACTTGACTTGACCAACATGTCAGTTTGTTGATTCATTGTAATTATAATTGTTGAAGTGTTTCTTTTCTTATGGTGTTCTGCATGGGCGGTGGACGTGGTGGACATCCGGAAGTTTGTTAATGTGGATGCAGTGTCGTACACAAAGATGATAAAGGAAGGGTGGACTAATGTATAATTATATTTATGGCAAAATTAACTCGTTTAGGTTTAGGAGATTTATGGCCAACGACTTTTTTTGGCATGCGAAAGGGGAGAAGAACTGGACAACTTTAAATGAAGATGTAGGAAGGTGATGGACAATTTGTATCTTGAGGCTAAAAGATGATGATGATGCTGGTGATGAAATTTATTTTACATCTTTTATGACAGAAAATACAGAGCCAAACCATCACATTATCCAATTGTTTCAGAGCCTAATAAAACGTCTTCGTTTACCCAACTCGTCCAATTCCTTTTTTGTCCTCTCCTCAACCTTTCAGTTTACTAGCCGAAGGCAAGGCTAACATAGTGCCACCTTACCCCGTGCTTACGTACAACACAATACGATTATGTACTCCAAACTGACATAAAGCTGACGACGACGACGACAATGATATGACAGAAAATGAAATGAGCTGTCAAGAAATGCAATTTTCATTTTCTGTGGTTAAACATGCACATAATTTAGATCAGCATTTATCTTTATTCATGATTTGCATTTAGAGCTTGCACTCCACAGAAGATCAATTGGATACACCACTTGATCTAAAAGTTGCAACGAATCGTTCCCCGTCGACATCGTTTTATTATGCTATGCAGCGGCAGATATTATCTTCAGATAAATTGCATGCAACTGATTAATGAAAAACATTTGCAAAATGCAAGGAAGAGATTAAGATGAGACGAAAGAGAGGACCCCTGCCTGGGGTAATGTCAGACACTCCTGCCTGGAAGTTAGTTTCTTCCTCCTCCTGCCAACATTATAATTGTCTTCTTGGTTGGTCTTCAATTCATCCTCGATGACGCGACTTCTTCTTTACTTGCCAAATTAAGAATTCACTTCCCATTTCTTGTCCCACTTTAATTTGCAGATGCTACCCACACTAACTGAACCCATTTATTATTTCCCGACAAGACTACTGATCTTGTTGCGTATGGAGTAGATAGACTTTGACTTCTTCAGACATAAAAAGTTGTTCCATATTCATTCAATAAAAGGTAAACTAATCACCACTCTTCTGCTACTGCTTCTCTTCTCTTAACTGCGTGAGTACACAATCGGGAAGTTATCAAATTCAATAAATGGACATGGATGTGCAGAGTACAAGAATGAATAATGACGGTGGACGAAATGAACTACTTTATAGTCATGAATTGAATTGACTTGATCTTGTTTCATGATCTGATTGATCCTCTCTCTCCTCCTCAAATCAAATCACCTCATCTATTATTCCATTAGCCCATTTAGACTAGACTCCCATCGCCTATATAGCATTGAACGTGGCATTAAATGGCGAATGTCAATCTATGTGAACAACGTTAGGGAAGGCAATAAGGCGTATATACTTTTTAGCAGCCATTTATTATTATGGGACTGGACTGGAAGACAATGATCAAGTGACGCCAATGACGGTATGATGACGATGATGATGTTGAGGAATACAATAATCACCACCGCATGGTTTGATCTTGGTCTTGACATTGACTTTTGGTGCAGAAGATGGGCCTTGCCCTAGTATAAATAGGAATCTTCATCGCTGGAGTATCATCACTTTGTCGTTTGGTTTGGAGTAAAGCAGTAGTAGTTGACTCAGCGTCATTTTCTGCACAAAAAATGAACTCTATCGTAAGTGTGCATGTGTGCCATTATGGGAGTGGTGTGGTACCACTTCCCAAAAGGAAAAAAGCTAACAGTATTTGTATTTCTCAGGCCCTCCTTCTCGTCGTAGCAGTGGCAGCGTCTGCCCAAAGGAACGTTGACCCCAAGAATGCCGCCATTTTGGCTGAAGCCAGATACCTTCAAGGGGATGGAAGTTTTGGGGCTGCTTACGTCCAAGAGGATGGAGTAGAGTTCAAGGAAGAGACTGGGCAGAATGGGGAGAGGAAGGGACAGTACTCCTACATTGACCCTACTGGAAAGAAAATCACTGTTCACTACACCGCAGGCAAGAATGGATTCCAAGTCTCTGGTGACCATTTGCCAAAGGCCCCTGCTCCACTTCAAGCAGCCGCCCCTGCACCCCACCATCATCAACCAAGGTTAGTGTGACATAATCACCCTTGATGAATGAATATCAATCTGATTTGTACTTTTTAGGCAACAACAATACAGTGCTCCTCCACAGTACAACTCTGCCCCACAACACAACGCCATCCAATACCAACAACAACCAGCCGCTCCAAGACAGAGCTACCCATCCGCCTCCGGAGCTGATGATGACGGTCAATACAGACCAGAGATTCACGAGTTCCCTTACCAATACAAGGATGACGGCACTGGTGGAGCTTCCGCTGTCCACAACCCTGCCCCAGCTCAACAACACTTCAACCAAGGCTTCAACTACCAACACCAAGCCGCCGGTTTCAATCAGAACAATTACCAGCAACAGCAAGCTGCTTTCGCTCCACAGCCAACGACTCCACAACCAAACAGGTTCTTCCCCCCTGGACAACTCGACCTTAACAGGACTCCCGACGGTTTCAACTTCCAATTCCAATCTAGACAATAAGCACATTTTTTATAGTCTTAACTAATTTTATTCAATGTTCTTTCAAAATGCTTTATATTGGCACAACTTCTTGAACGCCATCATCATCATCACTCAGAACACAGCATTACGACCCGACGCTTTTCCACTGTTGAGAATTTATATATGACCTTTTTTATGTTGCAATAAAAACACCACCAATTTATCTAATTTCATGAGTGGACCTCAATTTGAGGTCGTTGGTTACCAATGCACTGGACCACTCCCACATCAATTGGTGAATTTATTATTATTTTCTTGAAAAATTATTGGAAATGCAAAAGTAACAGAAAAGTCATCCTCATCAAAAAGAAGACGGGTCAAAAGAAGGAGGTCACTTAATTGTTGGACTTGTCAAGATGGGAAACTCAATGACATCTGAAAATCATCCCATCCCAACCTCATCCCCATCCTCATTTTCTTCTCCTGGAAATACTGACAAGGGTAAGAAGACCAAGAGAGAACGCCAACTCAGCGTCAGCGTCCCTTTCTTCATGAACTGGAGGAAACTCAAAAACTCACAAGACTACTTTAAGATGAACTACCATCCGCTGGAAGTACATGACTTTGACTGGGCTTACTGGGAGGAGTATTTCAACCTCAACGAAGGCGAGGAGTCGGAGGGGACAGTAGCAATTCGAACCAAGAGTGCCAGCAGTAGGGGGATGAGTCAAACTGCCACATTGAGTGCCACCGAGACTGGTAAAGGGTCTCATTAATGCCTTAAATCTAGTCTGACGTATGTAACCCCTACAGGCAACTCTAAGGAAGATGACATGAGGATTGACATTGAAGAAGCCGAAGAGTCTGAAGGGTATCTACCCTCGTCATCCTCATCTTCAGTAAAGCATGTTGGGAGTGAAAAGGAAGCCGTGGCCATTGACATGACGTCTCACACCAAGAATGATCCTACGAAGAAGCCCGACTGGAATGAGTACAGCAACTACCCCCAATTCACAACATCAGAGCAGGAGGATGAGTACGATTGGGATGATGGAGAATGGCACTGACATGAAGGAATGAATGAATCAACCAACAATCGTCGTCGTCAAATTGTATAAAAATTGTAATCATACTACCGAGTTTATGTACATTGTTTTGGATGCATGGTGAATTGGCTGAAATATGGTGTGTATGTGTGTATCTCATCTCACTCTGCCCCACAAGTAAGCATGAGAAAGAATAAACAATCTGACTCGTACGAAGGATGTTGGGGTATCTTGGAACATTTTCTTTTCTAACCGACATCCACATAAACATCTTAGGAATTAATCGTTTATGAGGCTTCCGATTGTTACCACTGCCACTGGACCTCGTTTTAGTTGAAGCTGTCTGAAGCTGACATAAAATAAAACCCTCGGTATGACGTATCCATGTTTCCACACAAGCTTCTTCAACTGTCCCTTGAAAATTCATTCACACTTTTAGTTTATACGGGGGCATCGGAGATCGGATAGATTTCTTAGAATGGATGAAGCCGACGAATTTGACTGCAACCCTTGCTGTTGCATTAGAGTAAAAACTGGGACATTTTTAATTGCAGTTATTGATACGGTATGAGAATCCTGTAGATCACTTTTTTCAAAGTCCTCAAAACTTGCATTTCGCAGCTCTACGCTTTCGCCTACGTGGGACGGATACAAGTGCTCAAAGACAGCGAGAAGGAGGATGCAGAGTTTTACCCGAAGGAAGGGTTGCCCTCTCAAAACGGGGCCACCGGGTTTTTGAACAATAACATGCTCAGCATCAACTACTACCTCATTGGCGCTAGTGGAGTCCTCCTCTTCATCTCAGTGCTCCTCATGAACAGGGGCCCCACCTTCACCAAATGGATCCTTTACTTTTGGCTGCTCATCCGAACAGCAATGTTCCTCATCCTCCTCGTCATCGCCAACTTTATGCTTCAGAGCACCTCCTACCTCCATAAGACGTACGGGATCGAACTCCTCCTTGACATCGGCGTCCATATCTACTTTTACGTCGTCATCCTCACCTTCACAAAATTGGTGCGAGCAATGACGAGGAATAATATGCTCGGAACTTTTCGAAAGAAGAAGAACAAACTCATATTTGAACTGGCCAAACCGAGATTTGACATCCCAAGTTTGACCAACATTAACAACGCGACAATGTACGAGTTCACTCCGCACATGTATCTCCACAACATGAAGGCAAGCAATCAACCGGTAGGCTCGGGGGTACAGCCAAAGACCATCAGCAAACACATGGGGCAAATGATGGCCACGAAGCGACTCTCCACTGTGGGGTTGAAGAACGAAAGTCGAATAAGGAAGTCCCTGTTGCCCACTGGAAGAAACATGCCGCCTTCCACAGAGAGAGCGTCAGACCCACATCGGTTCAGAAACTTGGCCAAGTCCATTGCTGCTATGTCAGGGAAAAGGAAATTAGCGACATTCGCCTCTGTCGTTCAAGCAGCCACTGCAGCTCACAAAGCCGGACTCTTGCAAGCCATTAATCGTGGGGATGCTGTTCATCCAAGTATCAGCATGGGAGTGCCCAGCAGGAGCAAAGTTGCTCCAGAGAACTTCCATCCAGCGCCCAAAATACCAATGTTGTTCAGTTCTGGATCTACTTCTTCAATGGCATCCACGGTGCCCAGGACAAAGTCAAGAGGCAGTGTGAGGATTGCGGTTGAGGAGAGGAGGCCGACCATTGGAATAACTGACCCTAGGTTTGGGAAAAATGTGAAGCAAGTCTATCCAGACAACAAGTACATTATGATGGTCCAAAAGGACAATGATGACAAATCTAAAAAATGAGTTGACATGCAATGCTAAAGTAGTCTCAAGGTGCCCTAAAATGATATTGTATTAGACTGTAATAATACTCTGCGTACAATTTTGTCAATCAAAGCGTCGAAGGCTCCATAATCATGATTTTAGCATTGGGAAAAGTTCCTGTCAGGGAAAGCACAAAGGCGTAGTCCACACTCCCCTCGTGGGTGCCTCTATTTGCCCAATTTGGGAGTTTGAGGAGGTTCAACATGTCACAGACTACTTCAGGCCTGAGTGAGACATTGGTGATTGGAGCAAAGGGTAGGAGTAAAGATCTCACTTCTCCCAAAGTTCTCATTGTGACGCTTCTAAAGGCCAACTCCTGGATTTGTGGTAGATTCTTGGGGTAGTCTATTGTCGATCCTGGTGGACTTCTGCCAATGACTGTATTTTGATTCTCCTCGTCAGAGTCATTTTCCATTGGGAACTCAATTTTTGGAATGACGCATCCCCAAGCAATCTCCAGCTTCCTCAACGCCTTCAGACGAGGCATTTTGACGATGAAAGTACTGTCCCTGTTCTTGCAAGAGCAGATTTGCATCTTGAGTTCTCTTAGCGAGTCTGACTGTTTCTCCAACACGTTTCTTACGTGATGAAAGTTCTCCTCATCCCCCTCAATGTTTGACACTATGAAGATGTGGAGACTTTGAAGCGGAGGGAGTTGCATGAGTTGTACGTAAATTGGCGATGGGCCTCCTTCAGTTTGATGATCATCGGGCACGAAATATGCTCCACCAAGCTCCCTCAATCTCTGAAAGTGCCCTGTGCACAGAATCCGCATGAGTTGGTTGTAAAAGAGTTTGACAACTTCGGCAGGGAGGTCGATCCTTACTCGAATTACTTCAAGATTGGGCATGGCACTGGATAATGACCTCAACGTCTGTTCAATCAGCGCGGAAGAGTTGTTCAGGAGGCCGCCCACCCCATGTCCCAGGAAAGCCATGATTTGATCAAAGTCTGGCTCATCAATCAGTCCATTACTGGTCCAAGAGAATGAGGTCACATTTCTTAGACACAGTTTGCTAATGTCCATTCCGAGGTACGTTTGAAAGGGATAAGATGCTCGACGTAAGATGTGGAAATTTGATAGGAATTCCCGATTTCTTCCATTGCCTCGAGAGAACTCCACCATCTCTAGCGTCTCCGCATGGGCTCGAAGGATGAGATTCACGGCGTCCCAAATCCAAGGTGGATCTTTATGAATCAAATCCCCGGAAGTTTCCACCCTAAAGTATTTTAGTTCCTCAAGTTCATGAGTGAAGAAGCGGAAAAGACTGCGAAGAAGTGGGATTGGATGGGTGAAGTGCCACACATGTCCATTGTCGAAGGGGAATTCGAGTATCAGGTTTGGATGGGGTAGAAAGTGTTTCATATCCTCCATGAAATGCTTCCTCTTCTTCATGTCCCTCCGATAAAACGTCCCGGTTAGTCTCATTGTGGATTTTCTCTTTAGCTCCTGTGTTGCTTCCGTGTGGTACACTTTGTTCGCCAGACGCAGTGACTTGAGTGTGGTAACATCGCAGTTTTTGCATATTTGATAGACGACTGGCTAAAAGTAAAAGCTATCTTGAAGGAAATACGTTTTTATAAGAGACGTCCATACCTGGAGCAAAAGGACGCTGGTACTGCCATCGTTATTATTATTCTCTGCGTCCTCCCGTGGATGAGAGACTGCAAATAGTTTGGAGAAGTACCTCCTGGAGGTAGAGGAGAAGCTGGACTTCCTACTGGAGACCTTGTCACTAGAATTTTGGGAGCTTTGGAGTCTCCTACTCCTACTCCTCGCCCATTTAGACTTGAACCTTCGCCACCACCCCATAATCTAAATCTAAATCTTTACATGTTTCTTGTATTTGTCATTTCGTCGCACACGTAAGGTACGTTGATTTCTAAAATCATGTTGTCAAGTAGCGTTGGTACAAAAAGTATCATTTATGGCACATATCTCCTGAACGGTGGCACCACTGCCTACGACAAGTGGGGAACTAACAAAATAATTACAAACAGTTACAGATTTGGATAACAATTTAGTTAATTACAGTTTATTCTTCACGTGTAGTCTGTTTCGTTTTCACAATTTAACTTTTCTAAATACATAATCAAACCCAAGATGACAATAGGAAAATGTGGTGAATTGAATGTAACGACGAAACTATGTTCTTCCTTGGCTATGAAGTTTACTACGCCCTTAATTTAAGCACCCTCTCTGTCATTTTGTGTACAATAATATTCTCTACAACAGAATTTTAAAGTGCTATATTTGCTATTATTCTAGATCCTCGGCAATTTGTTTAGACTTTATATCCGACTAAATGACGTCTTCCGATGCACTCTCCCATGAAAAACCAAAATCCGACTTCTGCAGCTACGAGGGTGTTCAGCCACGCCTCCTACAAATAAATTATTACACAACGAATGTAAAAATACAAAATAAAGGACGACTAAAAAAAATGTACCTTGACGGTCAATTGCTTGTAGCGCCCAGTACGGAAGGAACTCATGGCATTGCGCACTTGACCAAGGGCCTTGGGGATGTCACCTGGAGTGGGTGGGGCCAGCTCTACCCTCGCATACTTCATGAAACAGGCAAACTTTGGTTTGGCCTGTTGCAGCATTGCTTTAATTAATTCAAAAAAGTCAATTTTTTAGTCAACTTGAAAAATACAAAAGTCACTTCAATTCCTTACCTGCTGCCATTTCTGGTGCTCTGCTTATCAACTTGGCCATTTTTTGTACAAATTAAGCAGAACCGACCGACCAACCACTCCCACTTTTTATTTTTTTTGTAGAAAATTGGCCTGCAAACTCGATTGATACGGCGAATGGGAAGAATTGCCAAATTGAACTTGCCTTCCCAGTCGCTCAACCCGTGGAACCCGTGATTCCTTGCGTATGGGGCAACTGGAGGCAGTATCGATCCATCCTTTAGCCTGCCTGATGTCTTTGTCTCAAAAGTTCCAATGCTGTGATTCCATGCTCCATAAGCGTCGTTCCTAAGGACCTTTGCTTCCTTTACTTCCCCCACAAATCCACCTTTAGCAGATTTCTTCATCCCTTCTCCAATACAAAACAATTGAAGTACAAAATGTCACTTGCACTTCCAAAGGAGTCCGACTCTAGTCGGAACAGTGGCCGCCACCACGTCGTCTTGAATGACGAGGAGGAGGAGGAGGAGGCCGAGGCCTCTCATTTTGGCCACCATCACATTCATCATGAGATGAAGAAACGCAATTTCTCTTCAGCCCCCGCCACCTTCTCACCCCTGTCAAGAAGACATAGGATTGGAATGGACGAAGAAGAAGAAGAAGAGGAGGAGGAGGGGGAGGAAGGGGAAGAAGAAGAAGAAGGTGAGGGCGAGGAAGAGGACGAAGAAGAGACATTCGACGAGGAAGAGGGTGAAGAAGAAGGAGTTGAGAAAAAAGTTCAAGAAGAAGATAAGAAAGTCGCAGCGGAAGCGGCAGTGGCTCAGGATCATGATGGCAAGAGGAGATCCAGTGGTGCCTCAGACTGGCACAAAAACTCCATGGAAGGAGAGGGATTGGAGGAAGCTTTAAAAGGAGTCACAGGCGTTCATATGGATGAGTCGGATTGGACAAACATGGCACTCAGACTCCACTCTACGAACATCAATGTTAGTCTTTGAATGAACATTTCTTTTTCACAGAAATAATTTCATTTTTGACCCTAGACAAATTGTGAGCCTGTGGATTTTAACAACATCCTCCTCGAAGCCAGCTTCTGTCCCAAGCACCCATTTAAGAAAGGGGACAAGACTCGGGTAAGCCTTCAAATCCCACGAGTGACACTGGAAATGGAGGAAGACGAGAGAGCTAAAAAGACCATGATGCTAGAAGAGCTCAAAAAGTGTACATACGAATTTGAACCAACGGCTATTCCAAGAATAGGACGTAAGAGGCAAACCCGGCATCGTGCAAGTGGGAGAAGCATGTCATTCTTCAAGTGGACCGAAGACCAGGAGGCAGAAGCTCTTGAGAATTTGAAGGAACAGATGGACAAAGGCCTCATCCCACTCCCGTGGGAGAGGATGTGCATTCCAGATTTTGAATTTGGGATTGACACAACGCCTAAAGACTCTGAATGTGATGTTCCAAGAAGCCTGCCAAATCCTTTATGTCAGGACGAAGAATCCAAACCAAGGGACGATGAAGGTGACGACGAGGAAGAATGCTTGGAAGATGGTGAAGACTGCACACATTGCCCCATTACTGACGAGAACATGAAGAAAATCACCGACGAACCCGTGACTCACCATATCTTACAGAAAGCAGGCATCTTGGATGACACAGACCACCTGGTGTGTGACTTTGTCCAGAAGGAAGATGGAATTTGCGCCCTAGACCACAAGGTGAAAGAATTGATGGTGGACAGTGTCCATCAGGCCAATGAAGCCTTCAAGAGACGAGAGAAGGAACGGATGTTAAAGGAGAAGATGCTTGCCCTTAGAATGGAGACCCTTGAAGAGAAGGTCAGAAGAAGGTTGGATATGACAGAAGTCCTCCGTGAGGAGTATCCAACTTTGGTGCCTGAACAAACGTAAGTCTACCTAACGCTAACATAATTATGTCAATTGACATATTACTTCTGTTAGACGGCCCAAGAGTCAAAAGATGAGAGCAAGGGGGAAAAGTATGGCTCACTCTGCACTCTCTGAAACGGTGGCCCAAAGGCTGCTAACATCTCTCGAGGAAAATGACGCCAAGCTTCCGGCTTCCCCCGTTGAGTCGGCCATTAGCATTCGTAAAATAATGTCTCAGAGTGAGGATCCCTTCTTTGACGAAGACGACGAGATAGATGACCTTGGAGTCCCCGACAGAACTTCACTTCGGCGTTCTTCACTTTTGCGTCCAATCCCTCCACCACCCCCATACTTTCCGTGGGGAAAAGAAGAGGATGGACCATTCCGTGTGAAGGCTCATCTCACGTACAAAAATTGGGGCAAGAAGATAAAACACCTTCCTCCTCAGGAGATTTGTGGGGTTGACATGGACCTCGGTTACCTTCGACCACGCAATTTCGAAGAGTGGAAAATCCCACAAGAACTTTCCTCCTTGAAAGCAGAAGATCCTTCCATGTCTATTGCAAGTGCCGCCACCAATGATACCAAACACAGTAGAAAAAAGCAGAATGATAAAGCCATCAGAAAACGAAGGCTTCGCTACATTCGTCTAAAATACTTTTGGATTTGGGTTCGAAAAGTGAGAAAGATGCATAATTGGCGAGAGTACAATCCAAACAGAGATACAGATCTCGGTGGTCCCACTCAAATATGGAAGGGTCCATACCCTTCTTATGTTCTCAAATTGTTCAAAACCGTTCCCGGAGAGGGAATGACAGAGGAAGATCTGAAAGCTGATCCACGAAGCAGTGGTGGTGACAGGGAAAAGCGACTGGAGCCTTTTTACGACGCCTTGAAGAAACTTGACTATGACATGTACGCCAAAACGCAAGCGATGTTGGACAAATACAAAAGCCGTGGCCGCCCAGCAGACACTGCTCCCATTGCTGGAGATGAACCATCAGCGGTTGATATCGAAGTCCTGAATCTCCCTGCATCAGTATCCGTCCCATCCATAGTGTCACTCTCTATAAATGACGGCGAGGAAGAACAAGGGGTCCCCCCTGCAGGCATAGACTCTATTGGAAGTTTTCGTGATTTGCTCAATCGCGAGAGCGAAATCACGATGCAAGAACCGTGGACAAGTTCGACGAGTGTGAAATCATTCCCTGCTGTTAACATCTCGTCTGCCACCTCCTCCTCACCAAATGCCGTAACCGAATCACAAGAAGGCAATTAAACAACACATTTTTATTCCTCAGTCAATTATCAATCAATGCATGGTAGCAAAATATAAACTTGCGACGCAAGGATAAATAAAAATAAGTTAGGTCGAAGTGGTACAATCAATTAATTGGTGGAGCCCACGGACACAGTGTCCCAGTAGTCCCATCGGGTAATGGAGTACATGCCATGGGTTTTAAACAACTTTGTCAAATATTTGGCAGACAGTCTTTGAATCCTGGCCTTCAGAGGATGTTCAAACTTGACTTGGTGGAGACCATACGAAACCCTGTTTGAGAAGAAAAAATAAGAATGAGTCTCAATGTCGTAAACGCCGTTTTATAGTTAAGGAACTTACGTAAATCCATGCTCCCACTCCCAAGATTCAAGAAGGGTACCAGGTAAAAATCCCACAACGTTGCAACCATCCAACACGATAGCTGTCAAAATTTCGTTGGCATACGTTTTGAAGTACTGGGTTCTCTTCAGGTCGTCAAGACTGGTTATCTCTGCCCCCACTAGAGGATACCCTTTCCCACACAAAAGGATCTCAGGATTGTTTAGAGCGTCTTTGATGGTGTTCAGAATGGCTCGAGTGTTGTAGAGAGTGGGGAAGCTGTTCCTTCTTTGCAACTTGTTAGACTTGTGGTTATTGGCAGTTCTGCTGCTATTCTCTGACAGCATCAGTTCGCAGTGAATGTCTTCCGTGGTGAGATCCACAAAGTCGAAAGAGGCATGCTGAAACTCCCTCCAGCATATCGCACCATAGTCATCAGAGGAAGTTGCGTCGGGGTGTAGATTGGGTCTCAGTTCCACACAAGAGGAATAGTCTGGGAAGGCGAGTTCATTCTTCAAATAGTCCCTCTTATCCGAGGAAGGAATGCACTTGGAGTTGATTGAGATCCCAATTTGTCCCTGCTGAGCCCCTCGAAACTCCTTGTTGTAAATTCGACAAGCCAAGTTGTGAGCCTTCAACAAATTCTTGAATACTTTAAGTGGGGTCCCTTTCTTCCTTCCTTTGACATTTGGTGGGTGGACTCCAGAGCCTAATCCACACTCGCTGTGCTTAAACGCGTCGTGAACGGGGATCCAACGTTTCACCCTATCCCCAAATTTACCAAAGCAAAATTGTGCGTAGCGTCCAAAGGCCTTTATAACAGATTCATCCATCCAGTTGAGAGGATGCTTCTCAAAAAGTTCTTGAGGGAAGTCCCAATGGTACAGGACGATAATGGGTTCGATATCGTTCTCCAATAAAGTGTTGATTAGGTTGTCATAATACTCCACGCCTGCCTTGTTAACTCTATGCGTGGTTCCATCAGGAAGGATTCGAGACCAACTCAAGGAAAACTTGTAGCATGTTGCCTGTGTTAAAAAAAGTAAACAATTTTTATAAGTAATTAACTCCACTTATCAGTTGATTGATGATGATGATGATGGACACTTACATGCATGGATTTAAGGAGTCTCACATCCTCAATGAACTTTTGATACGAGTTCTCCTCTGGATTGGAATGGTCTGCAATCAAGTGAGAATTTCCCACGAGACTAGAGTCCCACCAAGACATGTCCCTTCCATCAATGGACCAAGCCCCTTCGACTTGTGTGGCAGATGAAGTACTTCCCCACTTGAAGTTTGAGGGAAATTGTTCGTAAAACATTTGTTCCTGTTCGTCACTCGCAGTGGAAACTTTCCGCTCAGGCATTATTGCTGCTGCTATTGATTTCTAAAATTAGACTCTATTCTGTCTGAGGTGATAGACTGATTGGTTATTAATGACAGCGTCGGGATTTGGTTCCAGGCGGTCTGTTATCACTGAACTGTTTTAAGGTGACACTTTAAGATGAACTTTTGTAGATTTATATTAAAGTCACAAGCCAAGCTATATAGAGTTAACTAAAGGATCAACATCAACCAACCGTCTCAAATGACTACCGTAGTTGAAGTGTGAGAGAAGGGGTAAAGACGCAGGCTTCTTAAATAGACAAAGTCAAGTTTCTCAGCTTGGCCATAAGCTAATGGCTACATATTTCTTTACACGAAGGTGTGCAAACAAACGTAAATAAAAGGGAAAAACTGGTGCAGGTTTGGTTTTTCATTTGGTTAAGCAACAACAATAATTCTTTGACTTTTGTGAATTTGTGGTGGGGAATCCCTGACTTTGATTTGGCATTATTGCATCCTTCTATTATTCTTCGTCTTCTCCATGATGAGACAGGTAGCAGACGTTTATTTATTTGCACAAATTTATAATACACTATGCAGCGTCAGTAAACTGGTTCCCTTCTTCTTCTTTCTTCGCCATTTTTGATTCTTCACCTCATCAACACTGACTGGTATTTACTTAACACTTTTAAGCGATGTCAATGATGTAGGCATGGATTGGGCTTCCCTCAATTACTCCATTGTTGTGAAGAATAAGTGATTCAAGTCAAATACAAATGAATGAAGAGCAAAATGAATCAGCAATTAATTCGGCATGGATTCGGTTTGAGATTCAGACTGTGGGAGTGGAACTACGACGGTTTCAATTGGTTATACAATAATTGGTGCGTTGATTAAAAATTGATCCATCAAGTATGATAAGTACGCAAAAAAATAATTAGGATGGGCTGGATAGGAGGAGAGGGCAGCCGACATTCGGTTTCTCAAAACATTGCAGGTTCATCGTATAAAAATTATGATGAAAATGAGAGAAATGATTCTCACACTTTGTACAATAATTTAGCGAATTGATTGTTTTTTTTCACTGGATTATATTTTTATTTAAGATTAGAGTTTTTTGATACGGGGGAATTTATGTTACATAAGCTCATCATAACCAGTTCATTTATACTGGCTTTTAATAATGTATTCAATTGACGACATCGGAATTACAAATTAAATGATTGAATGTCCGACTGGTTTTTTACGCTTGTTTTTGTGTTGGTTGAAATGGATGGGGGAAGATGAGATCTATTCGCTCTCTCAGAGCCAACTTGCGTGAACTCTGTGAGCGTCATCAAACAAATGACATCAATCAAATTAACCGAGAGGAAATGATTGCAGAGCAATTGCACACCTTTTATTTTGGTTGGTGTTTTGATCGATAGTTTGCACATCCTATATCATTCATCCATTCTACCAAAAACATACAAACAAAAAGCGTCAAAAGAATTGATGACGGAAAGAAAGTCGCTACAAATATTTCACACATTTTTACTGGATTTGGGATGTATGTATAACTTTGGGGTGGGACGGCAATTAGCATACATGTATTAATTCAGAAATCAGAGCACATTATAATTCTAAATTCGTAGCAAAAAGTCGATTATCCCATTGACTGCTTTTTTCTCATACCAATTTTTTCGGACAAACCTAATTATTCCGATCATTAACTTCTTCAGTGGGGTTGGGGTTGGGGAAGGTTTGGGTCTAAAAATTAATGAATATCTGATTAAACCGGTTTATATAAAACCTTTGTTATACCACAGAACATATTCTTTCGTGACAAGACTCAGAAATACAAATGGATTCTTCAAAAATGAATCGAAGAACTGAAGCCTTTCTTTCTTTTCCATTTTTTGCCTCCTGCTATGAATTGTAATGTATGCAAAGTGTATGGGGATTCCCAATCCCAACAATTTATGTGTTCTTTTCCTTGACAGTCTTCTGAAAGTGTTTAAAACCATTTAATTTCTCAAGAGCGAAAAGGCATAGGTAACAGTATTCAAATGGAACAAGTCATAAAACAAGCCCGTCAATCGTCCTTTCCGTATAACTGGGCATCGTACATAATCTTCATGTCACGGAGTGAAGAGTGTAAGTAGGGACCAAATTAGCATGCATAATCCACTACTTCGGGGATAAGTTGAGACTGTATCATTTTTGCATTGGGAATCCCGAATAATTTTATCAACCTTGGTCATGTCACAAGAGTGACAAAGGCACTTTTTTTTATATGTAATTCGATGATCTTTAGGAATCCAGTTTTACCACTTATTGATCGCAGAAGATATTCTTGGACAATTGTCTAATGCGACTTAAAATGGCTTAACCTTCGCTATCATTTTCTTATGGCAATTATTTTATAGACAGTCGTACGGCGAGGGTAAACGCATGGGTAAAAGAACGTTATAAAGGTTATAATCCTCCAGAACCAAAAATGACTTGAAAGAAGTGAAATCGAAATTGACTTGAATCAAGGGACACGGGACAAGTGACGCATTTTGCTTGACTTGAGTTGTAATGTTTACTACACCACATTTCCTGTTCCTATTTTTTACCCTAGTTCTCAGAGAAAAGGGAAATGCATGTGAATCTTTGTGAGAGATATGAAATATTGATTGCAATAAGAGAATTCTGTGAAAAAAAACAGAAATTGCTTCAAAGTAGCACATGGTGGTGTGAAAATCCTTAAAAGTTGGGAAAAAGTAGGACACGCATGCAGAATTTCTCCATCCAATGATCCAATGCCGTTTTCATCTTCCATTTTCATACCTGGCGTTGCGAAAATATTTTGTTTGTTGGCTTCATAAATGTACCTCTAATTGCTTTTTTGCCATCAAATTTATCCAGTTATACACGTGTAATTTTCATTTAATGTTCCTCAAACTAACGCTTTTACAAATGTTTTTGCATTTGTTCTTAAACACGATTTGACCTCGTCCTTCTGGGTATTCGCGTCATTACATCATATTATTGTTTTCTTGAAGAGTTTAGTTCGCACTTTGCACATTTATGAAGATTAACAAACTCCAAATTACTTCCAAGTCCCAAGCTATGTTGGTTCAAGTGCTGATGATGATGCGTCAGTGTTGCATACAAAACAATGCGTTGCTTAATTATTATTTTGACATGTGGCATTGACGCACAAGATCTTGCAATTCTTGTATTTCTTCTTCTTCCTTGGTTCAATTGATGAAACCCAAACAAAACAAGATTTCAGACCGAGACGTGGCATCTTTCATGTATGTTTTGGGGTAATGTGCAAATTAACAGTTTTGAAGGATTTCTCTTGTATTAATTAAATGTGTTAATACGTGCAGTTAAGATTATGGCTCAATCTGGTTGACACAAGAAAGAAAGAGACTTATTAGTACTCATTAAGTGTCTTTAAAAAGAATCAAGATGTGAATGTCTAATGACTGTAAATGTTCATGATACCTGATGAGGCAAAAAGAAAAAAAAATTAAAAACATGATAAAGAGAGCATTTAAGCCAACTGAATATACCCACTTGTAATTGTAATTATCGCCGCATTTTTCGGGAGGAAAAATGGCATAAGCCTTCACCAACCAACAGTAAACCAGGAAAGGATTCTTAGTAAAAGGTAGCAGTCAAAATCAAAATCATAGAACAGGAAGGCTGTATAGGTATTCACGGCTTTTGATTCGGTAATTGTAGACAAAGCTGTCCCTAATGGAGCCCTGTACCACTGCAAAACCTTCTACCGTACCCCCATTCCGTACCGTCAACCTTTCTTCTACAGAAGCCCCGACTCAAACCGAAGGTAGGAGAGTCTCTTTGGAGAAACGGGTCATTTATTGTGAAAGGGACTACCTCCAATGCCTTGCAGGTCTCGTTTTCTTTGGCTTTGTGACAGTGATTGTCCTTGCCATCCTCATGTTTAGCTTCGGGGATAAGCAGATTGACCTGGGGAAATGACGCCCGTCCCGTCGTCCAATCCAGCCATAGCAGCCATGGATAAAAATGCTTTTTAAAATGCCTTGAAATTCCTCCAGTCGAAACAATAAAATTCCCAATTGATTCTGTCCTTTTTGTAATCAAAAAGTTGTGTGATATTTGACAAACATTCACCCCCACCTCCACATGTTCACATCAATGAATCATGCACACCCCCAAAATCCCGGAGGAGGGGCAAACGGTCCATGGCCTTTTGATGGGGAGAATCCTGGTGCGGGTTCCGTGACCTCTCAAACCGGCAACAAGTACAAAATGGAGAGTGTGAGTAGAGTCGCCATCCGAAATATAAAGCCCCCTGACGTGGATCCAAATGACCCAGATCAGAAGAAACTCATTGAGAAGCTAAACCCTGTCGAAGGTACTAGACTCAATCCTTATATGTTCTTCCATCTGTACGTACCATGTACCAATAGCAAAGATCTGGAACTACTCTGGGAACAAACCCTCCTTCCTGGCAAAACTGAGCAAGAACAATCCCGCATTTCAGAGGAAGGCAATCGAGAGCATTGTCCAATTCAAACATGGCGATGGTGGAAGGATTTGTGAGGGTGATGAGGACGACATTGATGAGAAGGTGTTGGAAGTCAGACACGATGACACGGAGAACAACATGCTTCAAGCGTCTTCAAAACGACTGCCGCAAATCAAGATGTCCGTTCAGATCTCTCCATCCCAGGATCAAGACTCTTACGACATTTCAGACTCCACGACGGCAAGCCTCGTCCCTGTCTACCCTCATGCGGACAAAAAGATGATAATTAAGAAGACTGTGGAGTTGGTGAACGACATGAGAAAGTCCACTGAATTCACATTTCACGCTTTGAGAGCCACTGCTCGGTTTTTAACATACCCAACGCCTTCCGTTCCTTCGGACAATTATCTTTTTGGTCATATCAAAGGGTGGCTTTGGCTCATTTACAAAGGTCTTTCCAATATCAATCTGCAACGCACATCCACTTCGAGTTCGGACCCCCAAGCACTCGTTCAGATCCTTAGGGAGGAAATGACCCGGCTCAAGAGCAAAACGAGACAGATTTGTTCGACTCAATCTCAATTTCACAGAGACTTGAAGGCACTCAACGACAAGTTGAAGAAGGAAGCGAAATTCCTTAAAGCCCATAGCGTTATGTGGTCCACACGGATGGACGTTTACTTTAAGAATGTGGCTGAGATGAAGGACAATTTGCTCTTGAGTAAGGAATTGTAAAGTCTGTATGAGTATCTCATATTGCCTCTTCAATTTTACAGACATAAAAGAGGACCACCCCTTCAGCTCGGACTGGGTCTTTCATCCACACCCCTCTCAAGCTTCGATCCAACACAACTTTTTCCACTTCCAGTGGATCAAAGGGAAGAAGCATTGGGAGACTTCGGACTTTGAAGTTCGCTCTGACTACTCCACCCGTTGGCACCCCTTCACTTCCTTCAGTCCTGAGATGCAAGTGGAAATTGTGACCAGACTCATTGATCACTTGTCCGCCATACTGAATGAAGCCAACGTCTTCGTCTATATCAACCTACGACTCAGTTTCGACATTGATGAAATAAAGTGCTTGAGGTTTGCCGTGGCTGAAATTAATTCCGTGAGGAAGAATGAACCTGTAGCCGCATATATTGCAGACATGACCAAGTATGTACTTCTTTACCTTCACATAAATGAGCAGATTCTGACTGTCTTCTGCACAGACGGCTTTTTGAGGACATGGCCACCCTGGAACAAGTCTCTTCAGAATTCTGCGTCCATCTGGATGAATTTGACTCGTGCATCGAGCCATGTTACGATACCTTGAGGACGAAAACACCTCTGCTCCCATTGGACGACAGGGATGCTTCATCCTCATTAAATTGTCGTCGATGTAAATGCGGTAAAAAGTCCTCTGAAGACTTTATCACGCTGTACGGACCACCGATGCAAGCCGTTCTCCTGAGAACCCCCATCTCTGAAGAAGTCGTCGCCAGGTTCTTTCCCCAGGAATACATTGTCCATGAAACCAATGTCGTGGCGGCGTCACACAGTATCAATCTCTACGGACTCTCTGAAGGTTATGTTCCCTCTCTGTTTGACTCAGAGATTGGCCGAGACCCTCCAACCAGGGTCCCCAAGCGGTTGCCAAAAATGAGGCGTAAAAACAACAACTCTGCAGCCTCCAACGCGTCTCCTTTAACCTTCAATTTTGGAACCATGAACGAACTGTGTGCAAAGGTGGTCAAAGAGGAGAGTGGGGAATTGGATACTGAAACCTACCTCCAGCTTTTTGACGAGGTGAAAAAGTTTCTCCAGAGCTTTGGCACCATCTTCAACTTCCTCCTGATTGATTTGACGGAGCGACTGGAGAACTTGGAAAATAGACTCTACACTCAACTCTCAGAACATTATGAGTCTCTGGAAAAGATGGTGGAGCACGAGAAGGCTAGTGGGATCATCGAGCGAGACCCATTGACTTGTGGAACTCGAGCCTTTCAACGAGTCCACGCTGCTTTTGCCTTCTTTACACAATTTGTCAAAAACCTTACTGAGCTTGAGGCTGAGGATGCGGCCAGTTCATATGCCGTTAAAACCGCGTACTACTCAACCTACTCAAAGTACCACTCTTGGTTCACCCAGAAAACGTCCATGTTCTCAATGTACGCAATTCCAAACAAGATAGGCGTCTACGCTAAACTGCTTCCGGGGAAGCCGACTACGGAAATTGACTCTGCCCTCAAAAAGTTTTTGGAGGTTGCAAAGAAAACATGTGATCATTGTGAAGGTGTCTTTAGGAAGAAGGAGGTGGCTGACTTGTGAAAATTGTATGAAAAGAAAATGAATGGAATAAACGAATACATGGCAAAAAATAAGGGTCTCGACTCAATGAATTTATGGTTTTAGAGTTTTATTAGTGTAAGCATCATTCTGAGTTGTACAATAATTTGGAGATCGGAAGAG